>PVKU01006813.1:0-97180 GCA_004027475.1 Anoura caudifer
AGACCTAAAACAAAAGCCAACTAAGCAAACCACTACAACAGGAGCAGAAACACAGAAATGGAGATCACATGGAGGGTTAGCAATAGGGGAGTGGGAAGAGGAGAGAGGGGGACAAGGTACATAGAACAAGTAGCATAGATGGTAGGTAGAAAATAGACAGGGGGAGGGCAAGAATAGTGTGGGAAATGTAGAAGCCAAAAAACTTATGACACATGGGCATGAACTAAAGGGGGGAATGTGGGTGGGAGGGGGTGTGCAGGGTGGAGGGGAATGAAGGGGGGAAAATGGGACAACTGTAATAGCATAATCAATAAAATATAATTTAAAAAAGCAAGAATGGAAGATTACATTTAACATTATGCTAGTTATATAAAATTTAAACATGAAAAACAGTAGTATATTGCTTAGAAATAGTGTGAAGGAAAAAGATGAAGAAATGCAGAATAGACTCAGGATAGTGGTTCTGGCAACTGCAGTTGAGGAAAGGCACACCTTTTGGGGATTCCTTAACTAGCAGAGTTTTATTTAAGTATATACATTTGCTTATTGAATGTGCTTTTAGTGCAGTGAAGATAACCAATGATAAAACTAGTACCTAAAGTAGATACAGCAGGCTCTGGAATTCAGGTGGATTTTCATCAGGAATAATGAGGAAACCTGCGAAAAGTTCAGTAGGCCTAGAGGAGATGACCTGTGTTAAGTAAGGTCTGTTCACCATGTCATCTGACAGTGAATGATTCAGGGAATTTACTTAAGCTTCCGAGTCACAGTTTACTTATCTGTATGTCACAGGGAGCAAACCCATTCTTGGCTCTGGTACCATTTCTAGCATTTAAGCAAGTATGTATTTTTAGTAATTGCAAAGTTTTGCCTTTTTGTTGTGCAAGAAAAAAATTGTACAGTATCGAATATCAGATTTTCTAATGCCTTTACACAGTGAATTAAAATTATTCACTAGTGGATACTAAGCTGTACAGTTGTCATCTCTAGGAATTTCTTTTTGCTGACATTTGAGCAGACTTTTTTTGCTGACTGAAAATCTTTGTTGTGGTGCTTTGTGCTTGTTAATGACCAAATTCTTCTGTGGCAGCTGCACATTACACATGCTTATGCTCCATGTGGAGGCCATAGATCTTCTGCAGCTGAGTGACAGCATCACCTGCACAACCTTTGAGGTTGCAACTATAGCTCTAATAATGTTATTTCAAAATATTTCAGACCTATTTTCTCACACGTCTTAGCCCTGTCAGGACAGTGAAATACGTCAGGGGATTATTAGTTGTTACTGTTTTATGTGTGTTTTACAATGCAGACAGACTGGTAGTATTTTCGGTATGTAGGTTTGTAGAACATGGAACATCAAGAGTATTTGTTATATACCCTGCTGAGGCTCTGAGGCTTATTAAATATTTAGAGTTATTGTGAGAATGTTTATATTGTAGTTTTTTTCTACCTAAAATCCATTATTAGCTTATATTTAGCATGTTGAAGGTCAACAGTGGGGCAGTGACACAGTCACCCACCCCAGCAAAGCTTTTCATCTCGATGGCACTACTTTTTGTGACTTAACATAGTGATCAAGAACAGCGACCCTTGAGCCAGACCGCCTAAATTCAGATCTTGGCTGCTCCCCTTACTGCTTTGTGCTCAAGTTACTCAACCTCTGTACCTCAGTTTCATCTGTAAAATGGGGATGACCATTACATCTACCTCCTGGGTAATTAAGAAAATTGTAATATTTTTAAAATATTTAGAACCATGTCTGGTTCAGAATGAATACTGTTTAAGTATTCATTAAGTAAATATTGGGTTGGCCAAAAAGTTGCACATTTTTCATTTTTACCAGTAACTTTATTGATTTGGATATTTTGAGTATGTTGGCTGTCTCCCGCTATTGGCTTCCAGTGGCCAGAGGCAGGGTTGCTGCTAAATATCTACCAAAGCATGAGACAGCCCCACAGCAAAGAATTATTGGGCCAAAATGTCATTGGTACCAAGAAACTTCACAAACCACTTTTGACACATTTGATCAGTCACAGCACCTTCTCCATACACTGCACAAATCTTTTTTTGCATTTCAGTTGAGTTTTTACCTTTCTTGAAATAATAAAGCTTAATATGCCAAAAATGTTGTGTATTTTCTTCCATTTTCAATATTAAAATGGCTATACAAAAATTCACCGATTTTGATGGGTTTTTTTAATGCATGCTACTTTGACAGCTGTCACAATACAGTCTAACAAAATTGTTTTGAATAAAGTTGAAGACAAATGAGCAATACTAGAGCCATTGTACAGAAAAAAACGCAATGGTCTTTTGGCCAGCCCAGTACATGTGGACAGACAGACAGATAGCTTTAGGGCACACAGAACTGGGCTTAACTTTGTGAGCCTGTTCCTGGTTGGATCTAGTCCCAAGCAGTTTTCAGTCAGATCAGTTATACAAGCTAACAAAAATAAGCAGAATATAAAGCATTAACAAATGATGCTTTCTCTTTGGCTGACCCAAACAGAGGCATAGGTGGTAAGGTAGCCTGTCAGTACCATTCATAAGGGTTCCTTCTCAGGTCAGAGAGCTGGCAGGATGAAGGAGGGAGGGAGGGATCTGGAGGGACAAACAGGCCATGTCCACAGTTTCTAAGATTTGTTGATGGTGTCCGTCACCGTGCAAAAGCTCTTTACTTTGATGTAACCCCATTTGTTTAGTTTTTCTTTTGTTGCCCGTGCCTAAAGAGACCTATCCAGAAAGAAACTGCTAAGACCAATCATTGTCAAAGAGTTTACTACCTTTCCAGCTTTGTTTGAAATGAAGGGTAGTGTTCTCCTTCTTCTCTCCAGGGGCAGAGGTGGGGGTACACACGTAGCACAGTGACGCTCTCCAATAACTTACCTTCTATTGGTCTTTTTGTTTTGTATTTATTTTGTTTTTAGTACTTTTTAATTTTATTGATGTATAATTGACATATAACATTATATTTAGTTGTACAACATAGTGATTTGATATTTGCAAAATGATCAACCACAGTAAGTTTAGTTAACATCCATCACCATACATAGTTACTTTTTTTCTTGTGATGAAAACTTGTAAGATCTACTCTCTTAGCAACTTGCAAACATACAATATAGTAGCATCAATTATAGTCACGATCTGTACATTACATCCCCATGACTTATTTATTTTATAACCGGAAGTTTATACCTTTTGAACCCCTTCAAAAGGGGTTTGCTCAACCCTCACCTATTTTGAGCCTATTTGCTCAACCCTCATCCCAAAAGCCTTTACGACTTATGCTTCTCAGAGGCTGCAGGAGACTGAATGGCTAAGATTGGCAAAGTCAGATAGGACCTAATCCTTTGCAAGTCTTGGGCCGTCTCTTCTGCAGGTATCTCTGCAGGTGCTAACTCAACCACCCCCTGGAGGTGCTGGTCAGTAACTGTACAGTTAAGGGAATGGGAAGACATCAGACTTCCTTGGTGGCATAGGATCATTTGTAGTGGAGCACAAGTGACTGCTTACTTATATTGCAGACAAGGGAGAAGGAATACTGGGTATGAGTTCTGACCTTGAGGAGCAATTCCGGGCATTGCAGTTTACACATTAATCATGAAACACACTTTGATACAAAACGTACTTGCCTATTTTGTTAATTTGTATTTTTGGCTGCTTAGTTGTTTCTTCCACACATTTGGATTTTCTTAGTGGAGAACTAACCTGTAGTAGCTCCCTATTTTTGCCCATGTGACTTTGTATAAAATTTCTTATTTTGGCAGGGAGTGGGGATTGGGCTGTGTTTGTGTGCTGAATCCAAAAGCAGCATTGCATTCATTGTTTTACTCTGCAAAGATCATTTTGTTCTAAAGATATTATATAAATGCTAGTTATTTGCTGTATTTAATTTCACTGCAATAGAATTCATCCACTAGTTTCAAATAAAATGTGATTATTTCAACATTAAGCCATATTTTATCTATATACAGTGTTCAGAATTTAATAGTAAAAGATTAGTTCAAGTTCATAGCATTTGTATCATATGCTAAAAAGTTATAACTTAGTTGTCTTTATAGTACAAAAGTAATTTCTTAGGCCTTTTAAAAATATTAGATAACACTCAGTGGAAGACAACACACATAGAGACCCAAAGTGGAGAAAATGTAAGAGGAATTTGAAACATGCAACTTCTGGTTGTCCTCAAAGCTCATTGGAAGGATGTGGCAGAGAAACTTTAAACTTTTAATTTTAAAAATCCTTCTCATATCCATTAATTTACTCATCTATTCAACTAATATTTGTGACAGGAATTATGGTTAAGATCTTCAGATAGAAATGGTTAAGACATTGTCCCTGTATTGAAGGGACTCAATCCTTTTTTTCATATCTTCACAGAAATTCTTAAATGTAGGCTTGGTTCCTGTTGAATATTTATTAATGGCCTAAGTATCTCTCACACTGCCATACTTGTTAGACCTGTTTCTGTGGAACCATGAAAGTCACAGTGACATGGGGTCTTAGTTTCCCCAGGTCAAAGCTCCAGTTTTAAAGTTTTTTTAAGCATATTTTATTGGTTATGCTATTACAGTTGTCTAATTTCTATTCTCCCCTTTATTCCCCTGCACATCCTTCCCCCTAGCATTCCTCCCTCTTAGTTCACATCCATGGGTCATATATGTAAGTTCTTTGGCTTCTCCACTTCCTATACTATTCTTAACCTCCCCATGTCTATTTTGTACCTACCAATTATGCTTCTTATTCCCTGGACCTTTTCCCCGATTCTCCTCCCTCCCTGCTGCTAACCCTCCATGTGATCTCCATTTCTGTGATTCTGTTCCTGGTCTAGTTTTGTTTGCTTAGTTTTTGTTTTTGTTTTTTTAGGTTCAGTTGTTGATAGTTGTGAGTTTGTTGTCATTTTACTGTTCATAGTTTTTGATCTTCTATCTCTAAGATAAGTCCCTTTAACATTTCATATAATAAGGGCTTGGTGATGATGAACTCCTTTAACTTGACCTCATCTGGGAAGCACTTTATCTGCCCTTTCATTCTGAATGATAGCTTTGCTGGATAGAGTAATCTTGAGAGTAAGTCCTTCCTTGCCTTTCATGAATTCAAATACTTTTTTCCAGCCCATTCTTGCATGTAAGGTTTCTTTCGAGAAATCAGCTGATAGTCTTGTGGGAACTCCTTTGTAGGTGATTGTGCCCTTATCCCTTGCTGCTTCTAGAATTCTCTCCTTCATTTTAATCTTGGCTAATGTAATGATGATGTGCCTTGGTGTGTTCCTCCTTGGGTCCAACTTCTTTGGGACTCTCTGAACTTCCTGGAAGTCTATTTCCTTTGCCAGATTGGGGAAGTTCTCCTTTATTATTTGTTCAAATAAGTTTTCACTTTATTGCTCTTCCTCTTCTTCTGGCACCCCAGTGATTCAGATGTTGGAATGTTTAAAGTTGCCCCAGACGTTCTTCAGCCTCTCCTTGTTGTTTTGTAATTCCTGTTTCTTCATTCTGTTCTGGTCAAATATTTATTTCTTCCTTCTCCAAATTATTGTCTTGAGTGCTGGTTTCCTTCCCTTCACTGTTGGTTCCCTGTATATTTTTCTTTATTTCACTTGGCATAGCCTTCACTTTTTCTTCTATTTTGCGACCATATTCAGCCATTTCTGTGAGCATCCTCATTGCCAGTGTTTTGAACTCTGCATCTGATAGGTCGGCTATCTCTTCATTGCTTAGTTTTTCTAGATTTTTGATCTGTTCTTTCATCTGAGCCATATATCTTTGCCTCAGTACACGTGTTACATTGTAAAGCTCAGAGCCTTAGTTATTCACTAGGGCAGGGCAACTCACATCGCTGCATTGTCTTGCTGTATATGGGGGAGGGATCCAAAAGGAAACAATGTCGCTTGCTCGGTTCTCTGCCAGCTTTCATTCACTTCCCTTGCTACCCACAAGCAAATTGGGCCTTTTTCGTGCTGATTCGTGGGTGGGTGGGTGGGTTTGTGTATGTTCTAGAACCCTGTGGATCTCTCTAACAAACCCTTGTGAGGCTGGGAGTTTCTCCTGCCACTGCAACTCCCACAGGTTTTTACAGCCAGAGTTTTGAGACTTTATTTCTCTGTGCTGGAACCCTGGCTTGTGCAGTCTGTCTCATTCCCCAGTTGTTCCTCCCGGTTTATCTGCACACAAGTGTGGGACTGTCAGCCACTGCCTCACCCACCCAGTCCTCCAGCCACTATCTTGCTGTGTGTCCTTTCTACCCCAGCTGCCCATCTCCGCCCCTCCTACTGCTCTGGACGAATGTTTCTTCAACTCTTTGATTGTTGGACTTCCATACAGTTCAATTTTCTGTCAGTTTGGGTTGTTTTTTGTTTATAAATTTGTTGTCCTTTTCGTTGTACAAGGAGGCAAAGTGTATCTATCTACCTACACCTCCATCTTGGCTAGAAGTCCAGTTTTAATGTTTTTTGATGTTCTTTCAGGGAATGTCCCACCTGTGCCTCCCAACAATAGGAATGAATCCTCCAGCACGACCATGAAACCATCTACAACTTCAGTTTTCTCAGCGATAGTCAACACCTCGAAATCCACAGTGAAACCATTAACAACTTCAGTTACTTCAGCCACAAAAAATGCAACA
The DNA here is from genome assembly GCA_004027475.1 of Anoura caudifer. NCBI lineage: Eukaryota > Metazoa > Chordata > Mammalia > Chiroptera > Phyllostomidae > Anoura > Anoura caudifer. Next base: position 6,625 of record PVKU01006813.1, read on the forward strand.
GTCACCTCCTTGAAACCCACAACAACTTCTCAAGTGACAACAACACCAGGGGTCTTGACAAATACAACTTCTACCACCTTAAAGTCTACACCCAAAATAACAAGCATTTCACAAAACACATCACAAGTGTCAACATCCACGATGTCCACAAGCCACAATAGCTCGGTGACATCTGTTTCTTCATCAGTAACAAGTATGTATTAAAAATGATCTACTTTTCCTAGGTTGAAAATAGTTGTTAATTTAAGTGCCACATTTAGATTATCATTCCACTCTGCAAAAATAAATAACAAATTTAGACAATGATTTCCTATTAAATAAATTAGCTGTAGAAATCGGGAAAAGAGCTGATTGACTTAGTGTGCTTGTCCCTTTACAAAAAAATGGTTCTTCAACTTAATCATACCAAATAATGACTACATAAGACCCATTTGTGAATAAGTAATTTATCCTAACAGGGGACTTTATTTTATGGCTTGAAATTTGTCATACCTTTAATACTTTTCCTCATTGTAGGAAGTGATTAGGAAGGTTCAGTCTACATGATTTCCAAACTAAAATCACAGTGAACTTTGATTTTAATTCATTTGTGCCATAAAGATATTTTAAAATGGTATTAGATACAATCATGTGTGTAGTTTCAGAGTCTCAGCACTCTTTACTTTTTGTATTTTTAAAAACATGATGTTTATGACACCATGAGTTCAAAAACCCTTAAGACGATTCTCTTTTTAAGTTATCCAACATTTGGTGTTCTTTTTAAGAGCTAGTACATTCATGAGAACAAATAGCAGACTTGATGGTTTCTTTTGTGTGTTTTTATATATTTTACTCCATCTAGTTTATTTTCTTTATTACTATAATTTATTTATTGAAATCAAATATAATGTCTCAGGGGCTCTTGCCATGACTCAAACCAAAATAGTTTAGATTTCCAATTTATTCAAAAGGAGAAATTTCAGTTAGAAACATTTATTCAGATTGGATCCAGTTTCAAGATTATAGCTGTGTTACTCAGACTTCTTTCGTTAAGGCATAAACTCGTAAGAAGATTTATAAGGAAGAAAAACCCATGAAGTCTTGCTGCCTCTGAGGTTTTGGTAAGAGACTATCCAAGTCCAACACCATCAGACACCTTCCGATCTTGGGGTCGCAGGCACTAGGGGTTTTTCGGAAAGAGAGGTGTCGGATGACTGAAGAAGAGTAGAGCCAGGCGAGCACCTTTCTGTGTTTAGAGGCCCCCTTGTCCCCAATTCCATGTTCATTTATATAGAGATTCGGAAAATTTTAGGTATTGCAATGGTTTTAAAAAGTACTAAAGCCTGTTTTGTTTTGTTTTGTTTTCTTTCAGTCACAGCAACTATAAATTCTAAAGAAAACAAAGGCTCAAAATTTGATATTGGCAGCTTTGTTGGTGGTATTGCATTAACACTGGGAATTTTATCTATTCTTTACATTGGATGCAAAGTATATTATTCAAGAAGAGGCATTCAGTATAGAACCATGTGAGTTTTGATTGCCCAGGACTTTAATTTTAATTATTTCTGTATTTCTTTATTTAAATATGATGACAAAATATCAGAGTAGTGGGGGCGATGTTCTTCTCAGGGATGAGTAATTTATAGATTTATGAGTTATGTTCCCATTAATCTTCTATGCCTAAAGTAAATTATTTATGTACTGTTTCTGATTACAATTATTTACAAACAGAACTAGATTTATGTACCTGTAAATGTGTTTGTATTTTTTAATGTTACACATTTTTTACCACAGACCCAAGTTAAGCTAACCCTTTTTACTTGACTGTAGCTGTAATCATAAGGAACATCAGGTCAGGGTTCATGTGGCTGTTGGCCTAGCATGTCTTGTGTTTATCAGTAGCACTAAAATAACATCCTTGGTAAAAACATGGTTTTTGCTTTCTATGACAAAGGCAAAGCAACTAAAGAAATTTTTCTGACAGCCACGTTTTCCCTGGTAATTTACTATATCAAATGACTTGTTAGTATAATATACGTTATCATTTTATCTGTAGTAAAACTACTTTTTAGATGAGCTTTACATCAAGCCCTGATCACCAAACCATGTTCCCCCTCCATAAATTGTATAGGCCTTACGATTTTTGGAGGTAGTACTCCCCAGCTTTTGTTACGCTAACAAAATTCTTTTAGATTTGAGTCTTATATGTAAACTACCAATTCCTTCTTTTGAGGCTTATATGTACATGTACCAATTCCTTCTTTTGATGTTCATATATAATACCATAGAATAGATGATCGTTCTCCAAAACTTGTTCGTTTTAAGTTGTTGTAAACATATGCATCCCACATGGACTTCCCACGTAAGAAACATTTGAGGAATACTGGTTGAGCCTTTAAAATTTGCAGTAATTTTTAAAAATCACTCTAGAAATATTTATCAACTGTTTTCTTAGTAAATTTAAGCAGTTAAACAGAAGGCACATTTTGATTGCAGTAAATTAAATGCCACAATTGTGTTTCATAACATCAATATGTATTCATATAGTTGAGGCTATAAAATAGTGTAGCAGTTAAATTAAAATATGTGTTTTCCTTTTAAACTGCCCTCACCAGGAAGCATGCAGTTTCAGCTACGGGCTGATTTTCCCTTAGACACGCATGACCACACAGCGCCGCGTGCCCTGTGGAGTCAGTCAGTGTCCAGCTCCCCCTCGCTGGGAGGAAGCTGCTGGTAGAAGCACTTTGACTCTAAAAGGGGCTTTATTTTCATGTAGGAACCAGTAGGTGGTAAAAATACCATATTTATTTGAGTCTAAGTAAACATTTTTATTTTTTTCCACGTTTTAATACCTCTGAAATTAGGATATATCTTATAGTCTGTGGAATGAGAAAGCATTGTGTTTTAGTTTAATTGTATTTTTCTTAGTGCTATATAAGAAAAAATATGCATTTTAAAGCCATTAGTTCCTTTGAAATGATAAAAAATGGCATTCCATAAGTAAGGACTTAATGTTTGTCCCAGTAAAGAAACTCAGACCTTCACCCTGGCTGCTGTGGCTCAGTGGATTGAGTTGCCAGCCTCTGAACCAACCAAAGGGTTGCCAGTTCGATTCCCAGTCAGGGCACATGCCTGGGTTGTGGGCCAGGTCCCTGTTTGGGGGCATGTGAGAGGCAACCAATCAATGTATCTCTTGCACATTGATGTTTCTTTCTCCCTTGCTTCCCCTGTCTCTGGAAATAAGTAAATATCTTTAAAAAAAATTTAGAAAGAAACTGAAACCCTCTATATCCAGTAATAATGAACATTTCTAGTTTTCACTTACTGGATATTAACTGATTAAAATACTGATTAAAATGTTAGCTCCTATGTTTCTTAGAGTTGCATGGAGAAACAGTGGAATTAAATAGTTAAGACATAGGGTTTGGGGCAGACTTACTGGGTTGGCCGGGAGGTTTGTGTTTTTTTCTGTATGATGGCTCTAGTAGTGCTTAATTGTCTTTACCTTCATTTGAAATAGTTTTGTTAGATTGTATTGTGACAGCTGTCATAAAAGCATGCATATTTAAAAAACTTACCAAAACTGGTTTTGTTATCAAAACTTTGTGTAGCCATTTTAATATTGAAGATGGAAGGAAATATGCAACATTTTCTGCATATTATGCTTTATTATTTCAAGAGAAGTAAAAACACACCTGAAACTCTAAAAAGATTTGTGCAGTGTATGGAGAAGGTGCTGTCACTGACCAAATGTGTCAAGTGGTTTGCAAAGTTTCTTGCCGCTATTGACATTTTAGCCAAATAATCCTTTGCTGTGGGGCTTTAGTAAATCAGCATATATCCAGCATTGGAAGATAGATGTTTAGCAGCACGCCTGGCCTCTACCCACTAGAAGCCAATAGCAAGATGTAGCCAAAATATCCAAATCAATAAAGGTATTGGTGAAAATAAAACTAGATGAACTTTTTTGGCCAACCCAATAGTTTCAGGCCTGGTTGACTGCTGACTAACAGGGTGCCTTCCCATGCGTATGTAAAGGAGGCAGCACAGTGCCCGGTGGTCAAGATGGGAGCTACATGCTCCCTTAGCTTCTGATTCCATGCAAATGGAAGAATGAATAAATCAAGTAAATAAAAGTGTCCTCTCCACGGGGTTTCTGTGATGACTACATGAGTTCTGGATGTAAAGTCTGTAGTATAACATCTGGCACATAGTAAATGCTCAAGAAATGATGGTGATTTTCTTTTTTAAAGATGGTTACAATCACTAACTGGTGAAAAATCACACAGCCCCAAGAGGCAGAGCAGAGATTTAAGTCTAGGTTTTGACAGCTTGAACCATGGTTCCAATCCTTAACCACTTAATTTTAATTCTGAAACTTGAAATTATTTATTACTTTAAAATATGAATATATAAGTAGTTTTGATACAAATACAAAACAAAGTAACTTTAACCTTTGATTTATTACAGTGATGAACATGATGCCATCATTTAAGGAAATATGAGGACCACTGGAAAGAAGATCAGCGCATCCCTATCGATTAGTTTAAGACCGTACTCTCTTTCTGAAAACAGTATAAACAGGCCATGCATATAATGTACAATACATCATATAAATATGTAAAGACTTCTCGTGATTACTAAAGGTAAAAAGGATTTTGGGGGGTTTCATTTGGAACGTACAGTTAATGCAGTGGTGATACTCACTTTTAGGAAATAGAGGGTAAGACAAGTCCTGTCCCATTTTCTCGTGGCATTGGTCACACGGGGCCAGTGATTGGAAGACATTGTCTCGGAAGGGCACAGTGCCATCTGGACAAACAAACCAGGAGCTCGTCACAGCACTCAGGATGTGGGTTGTCTTTCCTGCTCACACAGAGAACTTAGTGCTACCCAGAGCTGGATATATGCTGATTTACTAATGTCACACAGCAGGCATTTTAAGAGTAAACCAGATCTTAAGCATAATTTTAGTTTAAGTGTCTCTTCAAAAAGCATGAATATTTTATGTTTTAGTACTAGGTTTAGAAACAAAATGCATCCCCTCTTCCCAAAACAAACAAAAAATCTAATAAAAGCAGAAACAATACTGGGGTTTAGCTCTGTGAGAGCCTGTATTTTTATTAATAACTTCTTTCGAGCTTTAATGGCAGTTGATATAATTATCTTTTTTCCCTCTGTAATTTCAGTAAATTGCAGTGTTTAACAGGATAGTGTTTTAAAGACTTAGTTGTTAGTATTAAATAAGAAGTTAGATTATATGCTACTGTGAGAATATCGTCACCACTGGAAATTGCTTTATTTCATATTCAGCTATTATATTATTTAGTGAATATTTTTAAGAGATATAGAGCTGCTTTCAATATATAGAAATGTTTAATGCAGTGTAAACACACCCAACTTTTAAAAAAAGCCCCTTATTTGACTTCCAGTACAACGTTCAGGACTCTGTCCAGTCAGAGCTATAGATTAATGCTCCGTTCCCCAAGCCAAGGATTGCAGCACTCCCCTCACGCTACTAAACCTATGAGGTGGAAATGCTGCATTTTTCTGCACTGTTGACTTTACTCACAAGTTGGGGAAGCAGCATTTTTATACTAAAATACCAACGTATTTTGAAATAAATTCTCACGAAGATTTAAGACAGTAGTTCCTTATTTGGGCATTCTTCCCACCACTCCTCTCTTGCTGAAGAGGAGGTACTTTCACATGCATTGTTAACAGAGAGAAAAAGCATAGTACTTACAGGGACACTGATATTAGCCAACATATTTTGGAGTATTTTCAGTTTTACAGTTTATATCCCAGCACTCAAAACTCAGGGTCAAGCTTTGACAAAAGCGGTATTGCATCATACTGAGATGATATTTCTATCTTAGCTTAGTCAAAGTAAATCACACCAATTTCTAATAGTCTAAAAATGAGCTAAGGTATTCTAGTAAACATACAGCTACATTAATAGGAATTAAATGTAACTTTTGCGATCAGCTTTTGGTTTATGGAGACTATATCAAGCAATTTGATTTAAAAGAATCATTTCTACTCACTGTGCATTATGGCCAGTTGGTGGGATGAACATGGATGATAGACGTTATCCCAGATATGGACATGACAGGATCCATGCCACACATGCTGTGTGGAGAAAATATTATGAAACTGGTCTTTTATAGTAATGGGGCCTCTTACATTTAAGTTGTTTTGTCCCCTGCACTCTTGATGTTTCAGTACTTCACATAAGTCAGAACTTTGTAGACAGGCCTGAAATTTTCTTGCATACTTCTTTCTTTAGCACTTTGAAGGTAAAAACCACTTTTTAAATACTAAATGTCATCATATGCCTTTAAAGTTTTCTGTGCTTTGGGTTTGAAATAATTTAGTTATATCTTTTCTCTGTATATAAGTTGTATAATTTGCTACTTTTAAATACCAGTATTTCTATACAGTCAGGTGTTTTTGGTTATGTGCAAAAATTGAGGGAAACAGGGAGGCAAACCAATATTTTGCTTTGGAGCATATTTTCTAATTTTTTCCTAATTACATTGACTTAAAGGAAACATTCCATTTTGTTTGCATTCCTTGAGAATGTTCTTACTTGAAGATAAAAGCAATTCAGATGTATGTTATCAGGTAGAATCCAGTCAGTGATTTTAAAATTTCCTTGGATAATTCGTAAAATAAATACTTCAAATACAGATACATGAGAGTTGGCAGTATATTACAGTGATAATTTTGTATTTTCCAGGAAAAAAATTTAAAGTGAATCCTCTTTTTTCTTTTTATTATAATGACCTGCTTTGGATATTTCATTGTTAACTAAGATCTACGATCTATTTTTAGAATAAAATTTTGTTCACCAAGAGTTTTTATGTATGTGGTTTTGCTTCATTTCATCAAACTCAAGAGAAATTAACAAAATAGGAAAACCCCAAAATAAAATGTCAGATTGTTGACACTGTAAGTATAGTTATCTGAACCACCAGTAGCATCCCCCGGAAACTTGTTAGGAGTGCAAATTCTTGAGTCTCCCACCCAAGACCTACTGAAACTCTGGGGTGGAACCCAGCAATCAATGTTTTAACAATCCTACCAGGTGATTCTGATGAATACCAAAGTTTGAGAAGCACTGCTCAAAGAATTTTCTTTTGAAGCCACTTAATTCTGCTGGGTAAATTTTTAAAACTAGGTATATTCACAGTAGAAATAAAAAAAACTACCACTGTAAATCAACTGCAAATGCATTAATATAAAGATTCAAGTATTTTTATTCTTTAAAACTGGATATAATTTAACTATGAGAATAACAAACATTTGTATATAATCAATAGGAAAGGGTGCACTCTTCAGGAAATCCTCTATATAATAAAGTACCCCGTTATAGTATTTGTACATAATTCTTTCTCCCTCCCCACCCTTTCTTGGCTTCATTCTGGGTATGGCATGTATCTTGCTTTTGACCCAATGATATATGGGAGTACATGTAATAAACAACACATCTGTCCAGAAACTTTTTAAGTTTCAGGTAATTATTATTTTTTAATTAAAGTACATTATGCATCACAAAAAAAATGAGAATGACATCACTAAGATGGAACATAGGTCATTCCTTACTTTGCTTCCCCTTACAAGGGTGTTCATTCTCATGCTATTCAATGTAGTATTGAAGATCCTAGCTAGAGCAATCAAGCAAGGAGAAATAAAAGTCATCAGAATTGGAAAAGAAGAAGTAAAATTGTCTCTTTGAAGATGACATGATTGTACATATAGAAAATCTTAAAGATTCCACAAAAATACTATTAGGAATACTCAACAAATCCAATAAAGCTTCAGGATACAAAATTAACATACAAAAAGCAATAGCATTTCTATACACTAAAGAATTACCTGAAAAAACAGTTCCATTTATAATACCATCAAAAACAAAATGCATAGGAATAACATAGGAGGTCAATGATCTCTATTCTGAAACTTACAAGAGACTAATGAAAGAAATCATACAAATGGAAAGGTATCCCAAATTCATGGAGTAGAAGAATTAATTTTGTTAAAATGTCAATACTACCAAAAGCTACCTACAGACTCAGTGCAATCTCTGTCAAGATTTCAAGGGCATTTTTTTACAGAAGTAGAAAAAACTCCTAAAATTTATATGGAAACACAGCATACCCCAAATAGCCAAAGCAATTGTCAGAAAGAAGAACAAAGTGGGAGGCATTACACTTCCTGACTTCAAGCTGTAATATAAAGCTCTATATGGTTGCCGATGGTGGTGGGAAGATGGGGAAAATCAATTTAAGTTGTTACTATAGCATAGTAATCAGAACAATATGGTACTAGCAAAAAAAAAAAAAAAAAAACAGACCAATGGAAAAGAATCAAGAGCCCAGAAATCAACCAATGCATATACTGTTGACTAATATCTGACAAGTGAGTCAATGCTCAGTGGAGAAAAGACAGTCTCTTCAGTAATTGGTGCTGGGAAAATTGGATATTCACATGTAAAATAATGAAACTAGGCCCCTATCTTCTACCACTCACAAAAACTTTAAATGGATTAAAGACTTAAATGTAAGACTAGACATCATAAAACTCCTAGAGGAAAAAAGGAAAACTTGACAATGGGTCTTGGCAATGAATTTTTGGATATGACACCTAAAACTCCAGCAACAAAATAAAGACTACATTAACCTAAGAAATACACATAATAAGAAACATTTGATAAAATACAAACATTTTATGTGTATTCTGCTCTTACATGATCTTACAAATTCATTAGTAGATTGATACTAAAGGAGAGAATACAATTTAATAGACACCTCTGGATATAAATACTAACAACTAAGAAAAATTAATTGGAGAGCTTAGATAAGTCCTGGAAGATTTCTGGCCTGAACAGAAAGTACTCAGCATCCTGACGCTTTTCCTGCACCAGCACCACACCCTGCACACACATCCATCCTTTGCCTTCCCATCTGAGGAAGAGATGGGCTTCTGCCCCCAAGTGTCTAGATTTATCATTTCCAGCTACTCGAAGACCTTGCCTATTATTATTAACAAAATATCATAGTCATTTTAACCAATTTCTTAAAGGCCAATTAAAGTGCCACCTCTTATGAAAAATTCCTATGCCTCCAATCTTGCTCTCCTGTGTTTATTGCTCCTGCTTCTGCTGCTACTGCTGCTGCTTCAAAAAGTTGAGAAAAGGGCATGTACCAAAGGGCTTCTCAGAACATGTAATCCTGTCCTCTTGCTGTGGGATCAGGCAGGAAGCCAAAAACAGATAGATGGAATACTTCCTAACTCATTCTATAAGGCTAGCATTGCCCTGAAAGCAAAGCCAAACACCACAAGAAAACTACATATCCCTTATGAATAAAAATGCAAAAATCCTGAATAAAATACAAGCAAACTGAATCCAACAATATTAAAAAGATTATACACCATGAGCAAATGCAATTTATCCCAGGAATGCAGGGGTAGTTCATCATAACAAAAATCAATGTGATATATCACATTAGTAAAGAGGGAGAACGTGACTGTCTTGATGCAGAGAATGCCTTTAACAATATCCAACATCCTTTCCTGATAACACTCAGAAAACTAGAAATAGGAGTGACTTTCCCAACCTAGCAAATGGCAATTATTTAGAAAAAAAAAAAAAGAAGAATGTTCTCTATAGTGAAAGACACTACTTCTAAGATCAGGCACAGGACAAGAAAGTCCACTTTCATCGCTGCTGTTCAACATTGTGCTGAAAGTTCTAGTCAAAGAAATTAAGTGAGAGAAAAAGCATCAAACTGGAAAAGAAGTAAAACTCTATTTGTAGATGGCATGATCCTAATAAAGAAATTTTCAACAAAAAAAATCTAGAACTAATACACAAAGTTGAAGGGTGCAAGATCAACACACAAAAGTCAATTGTGTTTCTATACACTAGCAATGAATAATCCAAAAGAGCATTAAGAAAATAATCTCATTTACAATATCCAAAAGAATACCTAGGAGGAAATTTAACCAAGGAGGTGAAAGACTTGTACACTGAAAACAACAAAACACTGCTGAAATTAAAGGCATAATTAAATGGAAAAAATGCTCATATATTGGAAGTCTTAATATTGTAAACATGGCAATACTATACAAAGCAATTTACAGACTCAACGCAATCCCTATCAAAATTCCAAGAGTTATATCCTCAAATTCATATGGAACCACAAGGGGCCACAAATAGCAAAACAATCTCAAAAAATAAGAACAAAGTTAGAGGATTACACTTCCCAATATAAAAACCAATGGGATTGAATTGACCATCAGGAACAAACCTATAATCTTTGCTTTTTTTTTTTTTTTTTTTTTTGGCTATGCACTGAAGGGCATGTGCCTAATATTTTAATTTTTTTACATAAAAAATATAGTTACCATTTGTTTTTTGTGAGCAGAGCACCTTTATTCTATTAGCAAATTTCCAATATTCAGCACAATATTAACTAGTCATCATGTTGTGCATTAGATATCTAGACTTATTCTGCATAACTGCAATGTGGTGCTCTTTGATCTCCCCATTTTCTCCACTTCCCCTCCCCTAGTACCCCCTGTTCTATTCTCGACATTTATGCATTTGATTCTTTTAAATTCCACATATAAGTGAAAGCATGTTTTTTGTTTGTTTTTTTTCTTCTGTATCTGGCTTACTTCATTTAGCTTAATGTCCTCCAGGTTTATCCATGTCACAATGGCAAGATTTCTTTTTTTTTCCCCAAGACTAAATACTCATATATGGATATAGATATACTTGTAGATATACACACACACAGAGATATGTTTTTTAATCATTCTCCAACTGGATAGTTTCCATATCTTACCTGTTAATAATGCTGCAAAAATGTGGGAACACGGTATCTTCAAGGTACTGATCTCATATCCTTTGGAATAAAATTTGGTATATTGGTATAAATTGGTATAACAATTATGGAAAACAGTAGAAGATTACCATATGATTCAGCAATCCCTCTGGGTATCATACCAATTTACAATCCCACCCTTTTTGCCATATCCTCTCCCACACTTGTTTTACCTCTTGTCTTTTTGATAATAGTCATCTTAACATGTGTCAGGTGATACCTCATTGTGATTTTGATTTTAATTTCTTTGATTAGTGATGTTGAGTACCTTTTTATAATTCCTGTTATTTATGTCATCTTTGGAAAAATGTCTGTTCAGGTCCTCTGCACATTTTTTCATTGGATTGTTTGGGGAGTTTTCTGTTGTTCATTTGTTTTTGCTATTGAAGTGTATGAGTTCCTTACATTTTTTTCCACACTAAACTCATCAGATACATTGTTTGCAAATATTTATTCCCATTCTGTAAGTTGTCATTTAATTTTGTTTGTTTTTTTCTGTGCAGAAGCTATTTAGTTTGATATTGTCCTACCTGTTTATTTTTGTTTCTGTTGCCTGAGCTTTGGGTGTCATATCCAAAAAAATCATAGCCAAAGCCAATGTCGTGGAGCTTTTCCCATATTTTTTTTCTCTTAGGAGTTTTATGATTCCAGGTCTTATGTTTAAGTCTTCAATCCATTTTGAGCTATTTTTATATATGGTATATGATTAGGGTTCAGTTTCATTTTATTGCATGTTGCTGTCCAGTTTTCCCAACACTATTTATTGAAGAGACTATCCTTTTCCCATTATGTATTCTTGACACCCTTCTTGAAAATTAGTTGGCCATATATGCTTGGGTTTATTTCTAGGTTCTCTATTCTGTTCTACTGATCTATGTGTTTTTATGCCAATATCATATTGTTTTGATTACTGTAGCTTTGTGATATAATTTGAAACCAGAAGTGTGATGCCTCCAACTCTGTTCTTTCTCAAATTTGATTTGGCAATTAGAGGTCTTTTGTGGCTCCATACAAATTTTAGAATGTTTTTTCTATTTCTGTGAAAAATGCCATTTAAATTTTGATAGGGATTGCATTGAATCTATGCATATTGCTTTGGATAGTATGGTCATTTTAACAATATTAATTATTCCAATCCATGAGTAAAGGACATCTTTTTTTGTTCAGTTTCTTTCATCAATAGCCACCTGATTTTTGATGAGGGAGACAAGGCAATTCAGTGAAGTGAAAAATAGTCTCTTCTACAAATATCCAGTAGTCCTAGCACAAACATGCAAAAGAGTGGATTTCAACTTTCATCTCACAACATACACAAAATTTACCTCAAAATCAATAACTAAAACATAGAAGCCAAACTATTAACTGTTAAAACATAGGGGTAAGTCTTCATGACCTTGGATTTGGCAACGGATTCTTAGATATGACACGAAAAGCATAAGCAACCAAAGAAAAACTAGAGAAATTGGACTTAATCAAAATTAAAACCAAACTTTTGCACCAAAAGATATCTAGAAATGGAAATGATAATCTACAGAATATGAGAAAATATTTTCAAATCGTATATCTAAAAAGGGTCTAGGATTTGGAATATGTAAAAAAAATACTACAACTCAACTATAAAAAAGACATTTCTACAAAATTATTCAAATGGGCAAAAAGTACATGACAAAAATGCTAAGTGACATTAGCCATTAGGAAAACACAAAACAAAAGCACAGTGAAAAACTACATCCACTAAGATGTTTATGGTTTTAAAATGAGAGAGAACATAAGTGTTGCAGGGAATGTGGAGAAATGGGAACCCTTGTGTTTTGCTGGTGGGAATATAAAATGAACGGTGCAGCCACTGTTGAAAACAGTCTGACAGTTCCTCAGTAAGTTAAACAGATTACCATGACCCAGCAATTCCACTCCTCCATATACACCCAAAAGAACTGAAAACAGAAACTCAAAACCAATACTTGTACAGGAACATTCATAGTAGCACTATTCACAATAGCCAAAATCTGAAACTATCCAGGTTCATCGGTGGTATAAAGATATGATAAACAAAATAATATATATACTCATAAAAGGAATGAAGTATTGATACATGCTACAATGTGTGAACTTCGAAAACATTTTGCTAAGTGAAGGAAGCCAGACACAAAATCCACATACTAAATCTAAACTACATTAATCCACAGAGACAGAAAGCAAATGGTGTTTGCTAAGGAGGTGATTACTTAAAGGGTACAAGATTTTCTTTTGGGGCGATTAAATGTTTTTGGAACTTGATAAAAGTGGTGGTTGCAGAACACTGAATGTACTAAATGCTACAGAATTGTGCACTTTACACCAGAAAGAAAGGAGCTCCTACCCTTCGCAAGAGCATGGATGGAGCTGGAGAGCATTATGCTAAGTGAAATATGCCAGGCAGTGAAAGACAACTACCATATGATCTCACCTGTAAGTAGAACCTATTCAACAAAACAAACAAGCAGCCAAAATATAACCAGACATTGAAATAGAGAACAAACTGACAGTAACCAGAGGGTAGGAGGTAGAGGGATAATGGGAGAAAAAAAGGGAAGGATCATCAAGGAACATGTATAAAGGATACACGGGCAAAGCCAAAGGGGTGCAGAATCAAGGGTTGGAGGTGGGTGTGGGTGTGGTGGGCAGGCAGGAGTGGTGGGGGGAAATGAAGACAACTGTACTTGAAAAACAATAAAAAAGAAAAAAATTGTGCGCTTAAAATAGTTCATTTTATGTTATGTGAATTTCATCTCAATTTTTAAAAAGGAATTGGGAGGAATAAACCAAAAGTCTTTCTTGGGTTAGTAACAGCACTTCTAAGAAATTAAAGCAAGAATACTAAAGAGGGAAGATTTGACATCAATGAACTACTGAAAATCCCTTAGAGATCTCTGCTCCTAGTCTTTCTGCCATCCCATACATTTCACCCCTTGCCATCCCCAGTGGTAGCAGGGCCACTGGTCATTTAAGGGAATTTTAGCCATCTTCATAATCTGCATCTCTTTCTCCATCTTTTGATGCAATTATGCTTTTTCAGTATCACATATGATGCTTCATGAATTTAACTTTCAAGTCCAATCAACTAACCTTCCCAAACTGCTTTTTTATACAAATCCAATTCTGATACTGCATTATTATTTATAAGTAACAGCTATGCTCATATAACTCTTCTGCTTAAAAACCAATAGCTCCCCTTTACCCATGGAATAAAGTCTAGACAGCAGAGCCATAATTTGGTGTCCTCTCAAACCTGGTCCCCCCCTACCTTTCCACCCTGTTTCCATTACTCACCTTCACTGACCTACCAGTCTTCGTTTTTTCCAATGCTTCATGCACTTTTTTCTTCATATTTTTCCCTCTGCTTGGAAAATATTACCTAGTACCTCTGTTCTTTAACTGTAATCTTATTTAATCTTCAATACCCAGTGAATTACTATCTTAGCTAAAATTATTTGAAAAAAATCCCCATAGCACTTTATCTGAACCTTTTCTATGATCATTATTTTCTACTTTGGATTAAAATGTATCTCAGACCCTCAGGATCCCAACTCTGTAAAACAGATTGTGAACTACAGGACACCTCCCTGTTCTCTGACAGTGCTTTTTCTTTTGCTCCTCTCTGCCTTTACACGTTACCAAAGCTATCACTAATCTCTACACCTGCCATGGTTTTTCACCTTGAAGGTCTGTAAAATATACCCATTACTCCAAAGTACGCTATACTGTGAATTACTTTAGTGATCAGAAAAGCCTCCAAATGGATAAGCCTCCTCAAGACACAGTGAATTCTAGTGGAAACAGAAATTGTACATGTAATCTTCATGTAAGTGCTATGGAGATTATATATTCCAGATAAAGACACAAAAATCATTAGCTCCCTTGTAACTTTGAAACTGAGCTGATGTATAATTTTTTATAGAAAAATCATTGGGTATTTACCCACTGACATGGAAAGATAAAGATTTTCAAGGCATCCTGTTGATTGAAAAAGTAACCTGAAAAACATTCACATAACCACATGTATGTATACACATAGTATGCATATATACCCCCACACACTGAATACATAGAAAATTTAATGGTGATTACCACTGGGAAAGAAATTGATAGTAGTGGTGAGGAGAAATGAACGAGAATACTTTATTTTTTATACTTATCTTGTTTAAATCTTTTACAACAAGAACAAAAAAATACCACTCAGTGGAACACAGTGCCATGACTCAGTTCATCCAGCTCAGCTGTGAAACACGATGCTTTCCACTTGGCCGTCAGACCAACGTCATTATCATTAGCACTGCCTACAGATAAAAAACATAGTTCTTATATGCAGTTCCACACTAGAACCCACTAAAACCTTGTGAGGAGTAAGTAGGGCTGAAATTGACCCTCAAAGAAAAGCTGAGGATCAGAGAGAAAGGACTTGGTGAAAGCTTTATTAAATGGTAGAACTAAGCTTAGAGGCAAAGCCTTTGGATTTTAAATTCTAGGTGCTCTTCACTGTACCACACTCAACAACATAATCACATGCCTTAGAACTAGATTAACTACCTATTACCCTTTACTGTCAGAGATGCTAAGAGTTAAAAGCTCCAAGGACTCACTGGTTAAAACCTGTCTGGACACCCTTATACAAGAAATATACCAGGACCTAACATAAAATCAATTATTATGGCTTTTCAATTTCTGCGGAGCTAATCACGCATATCCCAACAGATCAGTCAGGCAACATAATCCCCACTGTGGGTTTGTGGGGGACAATAAATAACACTTCTTTTATACAAATTCAGAACCAATAAAGGGTGAAAGCCATCACATAGAAATCACCTTTACTACTGACAAAAGCCTTGGAAAACAAACCTTAGGTGTATATTCCAAATACTGAGTCACAGAATGAAAAAACCTCACCACTCAGTCACTGGAAATAATGAAAAACCAAGGCCAGCTCCTCTGATGCCAAAATCACAGAGGAACAGAGTACCGCCCACTGCCCCCAGGGTGGCTCCCAGGGAGAAAGATGGAATTGAGCTGCTAGGCATCCTCAGGTTTCTCTCCCAAAAGCACCAAGAAGGTAAGTGCAGGGGCAAAGAGAGAGAACACCATCTACCATGGTGAAGGAAACCTCAAAAAAAAAAAAAAAAAAAAAAAAAGGGGGACTAAATGTTGCCCCTTAATACAATCCTTCATGGATTAATTTTTGTAAAGAATAAGACTAATGGTTACCATATACCAGTGGTTCTTAAAGGGTGGGTGGTCCAAGGATCTCTGAGGGTATTTGACACCCTTTGGGGCAGGGGTCCCTAACCTCTGGGCTGTGGACCTAGGTAGGAACCAGGCTGCACTGAATGTAATGTGCTTGAATCATCCCGAAACCATCCCCCCCCCTCCTTTGATCCGTAGAAAAATTGCCTTCCACAAAGCTAGTCCCTGGTGCCAAAAAGGCTGGGGACCACACTACTTTGGGGGCACTGAAAATTCAAAAATAATATAACGTGTTATTTACCATTTTCTCTGATAGTGAAAAATAGACTATTTATTTAAGAATATTCTTGATGAAGCAGTAAAATTATTTTTATTAAATCTGAGTACATATCATTTTAATACTGTGACAAAATTAGTATGCTATATACAAAAGTATCATGTTTCAAAGAAAAGCACTTGTATGACTGAACTTGTATTTTCATGAAATAGCATTTTTATTTCAAAGAATAACTGACAAAAAATACTGATAGATTCTATGTATCAGGACTAGATTTATTGGGGGATCACCTCCTAAGTTATATTCATGTCTAATTGCTATGTTATACACCCGAAACTAATCTATTGAATGTCATCTGTAATTTAAAAATAAAAAGAATTTTAACTCAGAAAAAATAATACTGATAGACTTAAGTATTTGGCATTCATTCTCTTGAAGTGAATTTGAGAAAACAACGGACAATGTTTATGGCTAATGATGAAAATCAAGCTTTTCAGTAAAAATTAAAATTTTAGAAACTTGTATCCACCACTATGAGCTTGAGAGTTCCCAATTCTTAGATTTGTCCTAAGATACAAACGGTAAGAACAAATGCGATTTTTTGGATACTGAGTAATGAAATGTGTCAACATATTTCTGCCTATTTCTGCCTATTTCAGTAAACAAATATTTTCCAAATGAGCAACGCATAATGGTAAAAGACCCATTCCAAGTGCAAGACTCACCAATGGATATTAATATAACAGAAAACAAAGAGATTATGGAACAGTAAAAAGATCAGAGGTTGCCAGGGGGCAGCTGGGAGGGAAGGGATTAAGATGTGGAACACAGAAAATTTTTAGAGCAAGGTAAGTGTTCTGTATATTACCAGGGTGCAAACATGTCATTATTATACATCTGCCAAAACACCAAGAGTGAACCCTAATGTAAACCACTGACTTTTGGGTGACAATGATATGTCAGTGTAGGTTCACCGATGGCAACAAATTACTGGTGAGGGATGTTGAGAGCAGGGGAGGCTGAGCGTGTGTGGGCAAGAGGGTAGAGGGGAACTCTGCATTTTCTGCTCAATTTTGCTGTGAACCTAAAATTACTCTGAAATATATAATGTATACATTTTTAATTTACATTTTAAAAACTTAAAAAATCACTAATATGATTTTAGAGTCCATATTTCAACTACCTTTAAGGAACTATCTACCACTTGTCATGT
This sequence comes from Anoura caudifer, assembly GCA_004027475.1. NCBI lineage: Eukaryota > Metazoa > Chordata > Mammalia > Chiroptera > Phyllostomidae > Anoura > Anoura caudifer. The sequence continues at coordinate 24,206 of PVKU01006813.1, forward strand.
TTTGGTGTAGCATCAAAAAATATGCACAGTAGCTGAAAAATTTTCCTTCCTTTCCCAACAACATATTCTGAGAGGCTGAATTTTCTCCATATACTTCAACAGAAACAACATATATATTACAAAAGATGAGATACAGAAGCAGGAGAATCTAGTTATCTTCTACTCTAAGCCAAATATCGTAGAACTTTGCCAAAATGTGAAGCAAGGTCATTCTTCTCACTAAATATTTTAGTTTTCATAAGAAGTGCAACCTTAACATGTAATGTGTATTTGCTTTATTTTTAAAAATATGTGTTTATTTCTAAAGAAACAAAAATATTTTTAACATTTAATTTTTTTAATTTTATTTATTCATTTTTAGAGAGAGGGGAAGGGAAGGAGAAAGAGAGGGAGAGAAACATCAATGTGTGGTTGCCTCTCATGCACCCCCCACAGGGGACCCAGACTGAAAACCAGGCATGTGCCTTGGACTGAGAATCGAACTGGTGACCCTTTGTTTCACAGGCCTGCACTCCAACCACTGAGCTCCACCAGCCAGGGCTAACATTTGTTTAATTTTTAACATGGTGAATATAAATATGTACAACCCACATAAACACAAGCTGTTTAGGATCCTCAAAAATTTTTGTAACAGGCCTGGCTGGTGTGGCTCAGTGGATTGAGCACTGGCCTGCAAACCAAAAGGTCACCAGTTCAATTCCCAGTTAGGGCACATGCCTGACCTGCAGGCTAGGTCCCCAATACACAGTGAGTGAGAAGCAACCACACATTGATGTTTCTCTCCCTCTCTTTGCTCCTTTCTCTGAAAATAAATAAAATCTTAACTTCTTTTCTTAGAACTGTAAAATATTCTGAGACCAAAATGTTTAAGAAGTGCTACTACACACCAATAGATTTATTTTACATACAGTGGGGGATACTGGTTGAAAGGTACACTTTTAGAAAAAAACTGAGGTCTGTCATCAAAGCAGACAGCCAGCTGCCCCTTGACTTGTGGGATGGCAGTCCACAAGCGACTCTTACTCTGTTCGTGTGGGGCAGGAGAGAAAGCTCCAGTACGTGTGCTGTCTTCAAGACAGAGCACTGGAAACAACCAAGATGGAAACCAGAAGCCTAACAAATGATAAATTACACATTTCCCCCAATTTATGTTAAAAAAGTAAAGAAATAGAGAAATGCTATTTCCAAAAATAAGTAGAGAGTAAAAAACTGAAGTGTGGTTTAACAGATGAAAATTTTAAAAGGTCAGTGCTTTGGAGTCATTCCCACCTAAAGCATACACTGTTCACAGGCCACCACCTGTCACCTCTAGCAACCTCCACCACCTCACCGGGCCTGTATTTCCACACGTACAAAAACGGGGTAACACATTTCTCCCAGGGTTTGAAGTGTTAAATAAGGCAATAAATAAACCTAACGAAACATCTTTCCTCTATTTGTTCAACATCCTGAATACCTGTTATGAGGCATATCATCCTAAGGAGGGCAAAGAGGGTAAGAAACTCAAACCCTACACTCTAGGTATCTAGAATTCAGCAAGAGGATAAAATATTAATTACATTATCATTTACTTCTATTTTATGCAATATTTTTACTAAATGCAAAAAAACAGAGAAGTTCTTGTACATTATTAAAACTGAGAGTTCCAACCAAGATGGAGGCGTAGGTAGAAACCCTTTGCTTCCTTGCACAACCAAAAGGAGGATAAAAACCAATCTAAAATCAATAAACAACCAGAAGTGCCAGAAAAATCAAACTGCATGGAACTCCAACAACCATGGAACTAAAACAGAACCACCACACTGGTAAGGCAGCAGACGGAGAGCAACCTCAGAGGCGAGGACCTCAGGGCGGGGCTGGCTGAGAAACTGCAGCAGGGCAGCAATGGCCAGGCTGGCTGCGGCGAGGTGGTGGGCTGTGAGCACGGGGCTGACTTAAGGGAAAACTGAGACTCAAGAGTTGACTGCGGACTATGGCGCTTACCACGGCGGAGAACCTTCCAGTCTCACTCAAGAGTTCATTGAAAAGTGGGCTAGAGACAGCAGACAAGCTGCATTGTTCCCTCTCTGGCCCCTCCCCTAGAAGCAGCCCAGCGAGGTAACACAGCAAGGAGGGTTGCCCCACCAGGGTGAATGCTTAAGGCCCCACCCCCTTACAACTTACAATGTAAAAGGGCCCGGAACAAAGAAATAGGGCCAAAATGAAAGAACAGAGCAAAGCTTTAGAAAGAGCTAAATGATGAAGAGATACCCAACCTCTCTGATGGAGAATTTAAAGCCCTGGTAATCAAAATGCTCACACAACTGATTGAGCTTGGTCAAAAAACTAAAGAACAAGTGAAAGACACCCAAAATGAAATAAAGCAAAATATTCAGGGAACCAATAGTGACAGGAAGGAAACCAGGACTCAAAGAAACAATTTGGAACAAAAGGAAGAAATAAACATCCATCCGGAACAGAATCAAGAAACAAGAATTCAAAAAAATGAAGAGAGGCTGAGGAATCTCTGGGACAACTTGAAACATTCCGATATCTGAATTATAGGTATAGGGAACTGTTCTGTGTGGTGTGGGAAATGTAGCCCAGCTCCCACTCGGAAAGGTCAGTGGGGAGCGAGTTCCGGCACACAGGACCCACGCCCATGGATAGGTTCTCCCATGGAGAATCAGGCCTACATTGTACCTATGAGACTTGCTTTTGCTAAAACTCCCTCATCATGAATTGAGGCAGCAAATGTTTACTGCATATCTGTAAAGTAAGTTCCTAAAATCTACACTAAATGTTCCAAGGACAAGTGTAACCAGTCCAACCACTATTCCCTTTGCATTTGCAAATATCCTTCTTCTGTGATATAATTAGCAACATCCCCTCCTTCGTTTTCTGTAAAAGGTAACCACCTAAAGCAAACCTCTGCATAGTAAGTGAGGAGCATCCCAGATGTGCTGTGCCCAGAAAAGCAATAAAAGCCTGTCCAGGTGCGGGCTGTGGCCCTCTCTCACTCAGAGAGTGGCCATGCCGTCCCTTTTTCTCCACAGGACTTCTGTAGTCCATGTGAGTTTGTCTCTTGAAGCCATAACACATGGACCCTGCTGGCCAGGGTCTGCATTATACAGGGGTGCCAGAAGGAAAGACAACAACAAGAAATTGAAAACTTATTTGAAAAAATAATGAAGGAAAACTTTCCCAATCTGGTGAAGGAAATAGACTTCCAGGAAGTTCAGGTAGCCCAGAGAGTCCCAAAGAAGTTGGACCCAAAGAGGAACACACCAAGGCACATCATCATTAAGTTACCCAAGATTAAAGATAAGGAGAGAATCTTAAAAGCAGCAGGAAGAAAGGAAAAGAAGTGCCCATACAGAAGTTACCTACAAAGAAGTGCCCATAAGTCTATCAGCTGATTTCTCAAAAGAAACCTTACAGGCAAGAAGGGGCTGGAAAGAAGTAGGTGAAGTCATGAAAGGCAAGGACCTACATCCAAGATTGCTCTGTGCAGCAAAGCTATCATTTAGAATGGAAGGACAGATAAAGTGCTTCCCAGATAAGGTCAAGTTAAAGGAGTTTATCATCACCAAACCATTATTGTATGAAATGTTAAAGGGACACATTTAAGGAGATCAAAACTATGAACATAAAATGGCAAAAATACATATCAACAATTGAATCTAAAAAACAAACTAAGCAAATAAGAACAGTCAGAATCATGAATACAGAGAATGTTTTTGGTGGTTGTCAGATGGGAGGGAGACATGGGGTATTGGGTGAAGAGGTGAGGGGACTAAGAAGTACAAATAGGTAGTTACAGAATAGCCATGGGGATGTAAAGTACAGTATAGGAAATGAAGTAGACAGAGAATATACGCATTACCCATGGACTTTTATATGGTGGGGGGTTGCCTGAGGGGTAAGGGCTACTGGGTGGAAGGGGGCAAAAGGAGAAAAATCAGGACAACTGTAATAGCATAATCAACAAAATGTAATTTTTTAAGTTACAAAAAGAATTTTGATATAAATTTTTAATTCAAATTATATTTGTAATATACAAAGTAACTAGACAAATAATATTATCTAAAAGAATATTCATTATGCTAAGCGAAATAAGCTAGGAGGTGAAAGACAAATACCATATGATCTCACCTTTAACAGGAACCTAATCAACAGAACAAACAAACAAGCATAATATAACCAAAGACACTGAAATTGAGAACAAGAGAGGAGAGGCATAGGAATTTCTAGGGAAAAGGGGCAGGGTTTAGAGCAACAACTATGAAAGGCACATGGACAAAAGCTGGGGGGGGATGGAAATGAGAGGGAGCTGGGGAAGGCTGGGGCGGTGGGCTGGAATGGGAGTAGAAGACAGAAAACTGTATAAGAACAACAATTAAAATAAAATTTTTAAAAAAAGAACATTAATCGCATCATTTAAAAATTTCTTAGTAATTCATGAGTTCAATTTTTTATCTAGTTTATCTACATGCTATCTAAGCATATGAGTGTTTGCAATGTGACAGGGACAATGCTTATGTATATTATTTCATTTAATCCTTATAGCCCTATAAAGATGTATGAAAATTATTTTTTAAGGGAAAGAATTTTTGGCAATGTACTCTTTTTAAATAACTTTATTAAGATGTTTCTCACAAACTAGGAAAAAGCTTATTTACCAGTAAAAGAAATAATTCTTATTTTACAACACAAGTGAAAAACACCAAAGAGAATTTGGCACCATAACTTTGATAAACTTCAGCATTCTGGTTTCCAGTTCTTTTAAACTACACTCTAATGTAGTACTCAATACTCAAACCTTTTAGAAATACCAAATTCAGTCGCCCTGAAATGATACATAAGAGCACTGAGACTACTTACACCTTTAACTTCTCCTACGTTGACACATGTACAGTAATACAGTCCACCAAACATAAATCGTCCATTTGATATAACAGAAATTAAGATTAAATATGATATATGATATTGTATTTTTTAAAACAACATTGCTAGTAACAAAGCAGGGGGAACACAAAAAATATTACTAATTAAAGAATCAATATTCCTTTTTTACTTCAGATGGTTTCAAAAATGTTCGACAATATTTTGAAGATTTTTACATATAGGCTAACATACAGCCTATTTTTCTTTTATGAGAGAAATGTACGAACAGTACCCTTAATTATACCCCTGCAAATAGGGCATTTTCTTAGAGAAGGAGCACATTCCTGGCACACTACCAGATGACCACAAGGAATGAATACAATGGAAACTTCTTTGTCCATACACACTTTACAAGTTCGTTCTTCTTGCAACCTCCTCAATTGTTCTTCCAGTGACAGACCTAGTAACAACAACAAAAGCCTTTAGTGAAATTGAATTTCTATTAGTTCCCATTAAAAAAAAATACAAGTAATGATTTGTATTGGTCTTGTCCTAATTTTATTTTACCTGAAACATCTTCTGTTGGAATATACTTCATATTTTTTTCCACTATGGAAAGAAAAACATACAAAAAGCATCACTACCAAATACAACACTGCTTACCCTACTGCCTATCTGTTTTATCTACTATCTATTGAACAACAGAGATTCTAGGTATGTATATTATCAGAAAACATTTAGCCATACTACTTGGGCAATAGAAAATAAAAGATTTCAGTTTTTTAGAACATGTTAAATTATACGTTTGTTGTCAAATACAAAAATGAACATAATCCCAAGTATTTCTAAAATAATTTCAATGAAAAACTTACCAAATAAGTTCTTATATAATGTAGAGTCAATTTCTTTTAGACAGCTTTTAAAGATGTTGGCTGCAGCATTTCCTTTAACTAAAACAGTATCAATCAGTTCTCTTGCTTGTAAAGGTATCTGTGTTTTTTGTTTAATAATATCATGTTCTTGTTTATTAATAATATTGGCCTTTAGAAGATTATCCAGGATAGGAAGCACACAGGTCAATTGCTGAAAGAGAGCCATTCTATTCTTCCGAAGTAATGACAAATCATCTTCATTAAAAAAAAAAAAAAAAGTCCAGGGTTTCAGCACCAAAAAAAAAAAAAAGAAAGAAAGAAAGAAAAGAAAGAAAGAGAAAAACACTGTTAGATTTTAAACTGTTCCAATTACACTCATGCCAACCCTGCAAGCAATTTAGGCACTAAATAAATAGGAACTTGAAAAAGAAGGACTAATTTATTTGTTTGCACATTAATGTCTCTCATTTGAAAACCTTTTAGAAGACTTAGCTAAGATACTGTAAGTGTACACACAGAATCTGCTTGTGTCCTTTTTAAGGCAATACATTTATATGCTTAGAAGGCTGTTTTTCCTTTATTCTGGTGAAATCAGAGAATTTTAGAGGATAATAAAAATTTCCCACCTCTGTTACTTTTCCCCCAGAGAATTAATACTACTAACTTCTACTTGCATTATATCACTTTACTTCTTTTTAAAGTCTTTAAAATTTAAATATAGTTGGCATATAATTTTATATTGGTTATATTAGTTTCAGGTGTACAACATGGTAATTAGACATTTATACCTTAGCATGTGATCACTCCACTCAAAATGCACAGAAAATATGAAAAACATTTCTCCAAAGAAGACATCACTAATCATCAGGAAATGCAAATCAAAGCCACAGTGAGATACCACCTCACACCACTCAGAATGGCTACTATCCGAGTCAACAAAAAACTTGCACCGACCAGGATGTGGAGAGAACAGAACCCTTGTGCATTTATGGGAAGACTGCAAACTGGCGCAGCCCCTATGCAAAACAGTATGGAGAGTCCTCAAAAAATTAAAAACAGATAAAGCATTCCACTTAGCAATTGCACTTGAGTACTTATTGAAAGAAATGAAAGCACTAATTCAAAAAGATTTTTATCACTTTAGCTTTATAAGCACTTTCATATAAGCTGTCGTATTTGATACAAAGATCCTGTAAGGTAGATATGACTGCTTCTCATTTTCAAATAGGAAGACCCAGGAAAAAAATGAGAACCTGCCCAAGGTCACAGTAGAATCAGTTGCAGACCCAGGTGTCCTAGTGTTCCCTTCAACTCCATGCTTATGAAACAGCACAGCAGACCTCCATTACCTTCGGTCTTACTTTCCACCATTTCAGTTACCCATGGTCGACCACAGTCCACATACAGTGAATGGAAAATTCCAGAAATAAACGATTCATGAGTTTTAAATTGTGCACCATTCTGGGCAGTGTGCTGAAATCTCACTCTCAGTTGGGATATAAAAAATCCCTTTGTCCTGTGTAACCATGCTGTACATACTACCCACACATTAGGGACTGGATTATTAATCAGGTCAACTGTCACAATACTGCAGTGCTTGTGTTCAAGTTAACCATAATCTCACTCAATAACGACCCCAACACACTCATATAACTTTCACTACAGTATCTTTGGATTGGACCGGGGCTTCTCACCAAGTCCTAGGATTTCATCATCAGTTCTATATTTTGTATAAGGATTAGATAGTCGAATATCATATTAAAAACATGATTTGAAAGAACTTAAAAAAGAGAGAAATAAGACCTGTATTCAAAGTTAAAATCTTGCTTTTCAGAACAACTTAAATTTGTTGTAAGAAGTAAAGGAGCTCAAGAAGAGTTATGCTAAAATTCTCTGATTAGCATGTATCAGGGAATCTTACTAGAAAATAAACATATAGAAAAGGGCTAGAGTCAACAGTTCTCAAGTGACGCTGTCCACTATCCACAGTGGAGAAGGGGATGTGCAGTTTGGAAACGGCTGGAGGCTGCTACAAGCAGTGAGTGGATAGAAGAGGGTGCTAACTGTCCTGTAACATGTGAGATAATCCAATGAGTCCCGCTGAGAAATAATGTAGTGGACTAACGTTCCCAAATACCTGATGCCATTTCTTCAGTTTGTCTTTCCTTTTCCTCTTGTCTTTTTTCATCTTCAGCGTTAAGAAGTGCTGACACAATATCATTAACTGTTTTGTAATTCTCTCCAGTTGTTAGGATTTTACTCTGAACTGTCTGTTTCACCAGGCTTCTACTGAAGCCCATTTCCAAGGCAGCTTTAACCACAGGAGTATTCATCATGACCGCATCTTCTGAAGAACTTTCTCCAGGTCCAAAATGAACAACTATTTGAAAAGACATGTACAAATGTTAAATTCCACAAATACAAATATATGTAGAAAAATATCTATGACATAGTTTTTACTCTCATGCTGTTTATATCCTGGTAACAGAGATGAGCTAGATGCACCAATTTCCTGTAACTCCAACAAAAGTTTACACTTGATCAGGATCAAATGAAAATGTAATAATATGTGGTACTGTTTAAAAAATACCATTTCCACTTTTCAGGCTACATTCTAAACCTACTTAATGAGAGAGTAGGGACAGGGCTTAGAAATCTGTGCCTTTTAAAAACTGTCCAAGTGATTCTGATATACAGTCATTTTCAGAAATCAATATGCTATACAAATTCTGAAGTGAGAAATTATCTCATTTTAACCAGGAAAGTAGGGAAAATCAACAAAGACTTCATGGGAAAAAAAATGGTATTAGAGCTTTGACTTGAAGATAAACAGAATCAAAAGAGATGAACAGATGAAACAGAAAAAATAACAAGCAAACCAGAAAGTATAGTAAAAAGGAGGGCTAGTTCATGTCTAAAGATATAAATAAATATGGTCGAAGTAAACAAAGTCACATTATTTCAGACAGCGACAAATGCCCTGAAGAAAATAAAGCACTGTAAGGGGATTAAAACAAAATAGGAGAGAGGAGGACAATTTAGAAAAGGTAACAGGATGATGAACAGGATGGATCAATAGCCAATAAGGCACTCTATGAAAATTACAAAGGCATAATTTTTAAGACACTTCACTGCCATCTGCTGGAAAATTATTAGAATAAACATATAAATATGTAATGGCTACAATGTGTACCGTGCTCCCTTGGTGGAAGCCCTGTCTGAAGAGGTAACAGCAGAACAAATACTTAAGTGATAAAAAGCAGTAAACTATGGAACTACCTAAAAGAAGCCTTTCAGGCAAAGAGAAAAGCAAGTGTAAAAACCTTAAGTCAAGAGAAAAGCTTGTGGGGAGTGGTAGGGGGAAAAGGCAGAAAAGTGTACCTGAACAACAATAAAAAAAAAAGTAAATAAATAAAATTTTTTTAAAAAAGTAAAACCTGATATATTCAAGAAACACAAAGAAGGTGGTGAAAGTCAGAGAGGATGATGATGCCCAGATCATGTACAGCCTTGCAAGAAGTTTGTTTTTACTTTGCCAGAATATTCTAAGAGGGTTTTAAGCAGGCGCCTCATAAAACCTGACTTCTTTTTTCAAAAGATGACTCTGGCAGTTTGTTGATAAACTAGAATGAGATAAAATGGTATCAAGGAGACCTGTTAGGATATTATAATAGAAGATGATGGCAGTTTGGATAGACTGATAGGGGTGGAAATGGAGAAAAGTGGTTAAGATTAAGAACATATTACAAAGGTAGAGATGAAATGGCTTCTAAAACATATACAAGATGAAAGGACTTCTTTGTGTATGTGTGGAGAATCTTTTTACTGTATTTCTCCCATTACCATTTATTCCCCTTATACCTCACTTCCCCTGCAATCACCACACTGTTGTCCATGTCCACAAGTCCTTTTTGCTAGATTCCCACTGCACCTGCTGCTCCCTAGCCCCGCTGCCCCACCCCGGCAAGCTGTCCGCCTGCACTCTGTTCAGTTTGTTCATTAGATTCTACATGAGTAAAGCCACATGATGTTTATCTTTCTCTGACTGGCTTACTTCACTAAACATAATGTTCTCCAGGTCCATGAATGTTGTTGAAAAGGGTAAAATTTTCTTCTTTTTTTACAGTCAAGTAGTATTCCATTGTGTAAATGTCCCACAGTTGTTTTATCCACTCATCTACTGATGCATAATTGAGCTGCTTCTAAATCTTGGCAATTGTAAGTAATGCTCAATGAACACAGGGGTGCTTATATTCTTTCAAATTCATGTTTCGGGTTTCTTTGGATAAATTCCCAGAAGTAGAATCATTGGATCATAGGCAGTTCCATTTTTAATTTTTTGAGGTATCTCCACATGGCTTTCTGCAGTGGCTGCACCAATCTGTATTCCCACCAACAGGTCAAAAGGGTTCCCCTTTCTCCACATCCTCACCAGCACTTGTTGTTTGATGTATTGATAAGTCATTCTGACAGGTGTGATATGATATCTCATTGTAGTTTTAATTTGCATTTCTCTGATGATTAGGGACGCTGAGTATATTTTCATATATCTACTGACCACCTGTATTTCCTCTTTGGAGAAGTGTCTATTCAGATCCTTTGCCCATTTTTTAATTGGATTATTTGAGCTTTTTTGGTGTTGAGTTTTATAAGTTCTTTATAAATTTTGGATAGTAAACCCTTATCAGATATACCAGCAAATATGTTCTCCCATTCAGTGGGCTATCTTTTTATTTTGCTGATGGTTTCCTTTACTGCACAAAAACCTTTTAGTTTAATGTAGTCCCATTTGCTTATTTTCTCTTTTGTTTCCCTTGCCTGGGGAGATACATCAAATAAAATATTGCTATGAATAATGTCCAGATTTTACTACTTATGTTTTCTTCTATGACTTTCATGGTTTGGGGTCTAACACTTAAGTTTTTATCCATTTTGAATTTATTTTTGTGTGTGGCATAAGAAAGTGGTATGGTTTCATTTTTCTGCACATATCTGTCTAATTTTCTCAACATGATTTATTGAATAAACTATCTTCAGCTCACTGTATGTGCTTGCTTCCTCTGTTAAATCTTGACTATAAAGGGGTAGGTTTATTTCTGGACTCTCTATTGATCTATGTGTGTGTTTTTATGCAACCACCATGCTGTTTTTATTACTACAGCCTTATAGTATAGTTTGATAGTAGGTAGCATGATTCCTCCAACTTTGTTCTTCTCATGATCTTTGTGGTTCCATACATAAATATATCAGGAATGACACTTACCTGAGTCAACTTCTGACTTTAGCAAGTGCCTACCACTAACTGAGATAGGGAAGACCAGATTAAGAGCAGATTTGAGGGATGAAGGTCAGGGAGAAAATGTTATTCCTAAGTAGAGATTTAAATATGTAGTTGGACAAGCCAGCCCGAAGCTCAGAAAATGGAGAAATAAACTTGGCTTGAATGTTGAGAGGTATTCCATCCTTTAGAAGTTTGAAAAAAGAGCTCTCAAAAGGAGATCGTTCATGTTCAACCAGGGAAAAACCAAGAATATGGTGTTTGGGAAGTCAAAAGATGATGACTTAAGCCCTGACTGGTGTGGCCCAGTGGGTTGGGTGTTGTCCCACAAACCAAAAAGTTGCTGGTTAATTCTTGGTCAGGGTACATACCTGGGTTTCAGAGCTGGGTCCCTGGCTGGGGGTGTGCAAGGGGCAACTAACTGATGTTTCTCTCACACATCAAGGTTTCCCTCCCTGTCTTTCCCTCCTTTCCCCTCTCTCTGAAAATCTTTAAAACAAGAGAGATGATGTCTTAAGGATGAAGGAGAGTGACTGACATTAGCAAGAGTGCTGAATAAGATGTTTTCCACTCGTACCTGCTCCCAAACCCACGCCCCATCAACAACTGGAATCCATCCATGGACTAAGTGTCTTGGTGGGCCCTGGCTGGGTGGCTCAGTTGGTTGGAGCATTGCCCCATACACCAAAAGTTGTGTGTTTGATTCCCGGTCAGGGCACATAACCAGGTTATATAGGTTCTATCCCTGGTCAGGGTGTACACAGGAGGCAACCTCTCCTTAAAATCAATAAACATATCCTCGGTCAGGGTTAAAAATAAATAAATAACATAAAGTGCCTTTGAGATCTAGCTAGAAGGTTATGAAATTTTCTAGCAGTCTAAGACCAAGGAGAACTGTTTTGAAAAGACAGGCCTGTACCCAGGCAGCTGACTCACTGACCATGGTCCCAGCTACAGACCCAGAAACAGCTTCATACCCTTCAGGACATGGCTACAATCCAATTTAACTTGTCCCCCGACACCATATACCAAGAAAACGAAGAGGAGTCAAGCCCACCTATACTTCAGGTAAAAGGTATAAAACCTCAGTCTCAGCTCTGGACACTGAAGTTGCCTGGTGGATCAGATCCAGCCACACAACCCAGGAGCCACTGAAGGTGAACCTGTCTATACATTCTGAAAGGGCCTGGTACCTGGGTTCCAACCCATCCCAGCTTCAGTCTACAAACAGCCCTGCTGCCACACAGGGCCAGCAAGAGACACTCCCAACTGAGCACCTGAAGATCCTGAAAGGATTCAATACTCAGCTTTAGTCCCTCCCAACCATGTCCGGAGCAGTACTTCTAGCACAGGGACCTTGTGGGAGACATTCATGTCTGCACCTCAGGAGATCCTGAAATAACTCTAGCCTTCTAGCCAAGTTAGGGAACAGCCTACTCCACCGAGAGACCGTCTATGCCTCCAGTGGTAGGTGTACAGACCTCAATCTTGGCTGAACCTGAAAGAGCTCCCTTCAAGAGAAAAATCCAGTGACCAGACAGGAGCCCCTTCAGGGACCTGAAGGGAGCCACATTCAACTGCACATCTAGTAACAGACGCACTATCTGGAGCCCAACTGTGGACACTTGAGCAAACCCTTGTCCCAACAATATCCTACTGAACAATGTACTAGAATCAGTCCTATCTACCAAGGGACCAGATAGGATCCACACCAGCCCAAACCCAGGGGCTTGGGGTGGTGTGGATCCCCCCACCCATGAACACTACCACAGACCTAGCAAGAGCCTTGTAACAGCTCCAGCCAAGCATGATGACAATCCAGAGGCAATTCCATCAAGCCAGGGGACCCTACAGAAGAAGGTCTTCACCTGATAAAACCAGTCTATAAATGCTGGAAGAGTTGTTTGCTCCTTCAAATGCACAAACAAAAAGGCAAGGTTACATGTATCATGCAAATCAGGCAAGTATCACACCATCAAAGGAAACTACTCAAGTCTCACTAACCCAAAGAAATAGCTGCAATTTACCTGACAATGAATTAAAAATAATCAATTAAAGAAACTCAATGAAATTCAAGAGAACCAAGACAGACAACTAAATAAAATGAGGAAAACAACACATGAACAAAATGAGAAGTTTAATAAAGAAACAGAAACCATAAAAAAAAAAAAAAAAAAAAAAAAAAAAAAAAAAAAAAAAAAAAAAAAAAAAAAAAAAAAAAAAAAAAAATTCTGGAGCTAAAGAATACAATGACAGAACTGAAAAAATTAAACAGAGAAATTCAACAACAAACTTGATCATGCAGAAGAAAGAATTAGAGAACTTGAAAGGGGAATCATTTGAAATTAGCCAGTTATAAGAGCAAAAAGAAAAGAAATTAAGAAGAGTGAAAAAAGTCCACGTGAATTATGGGACACTACCAAACACATGAGCATTAGCTTTATGAGTGTCCCAAAAGAAGACAGAAGGGGATAATAATTTTTTTTAATCCTTACCTGAGGAAATTTTATGGAACCCCGACTGGGAATTGAACCTGCGGCCATTTGGTCTATAGGATGATGCTCCAACCAACTTAGACACATTGGCCAAGGCAGAAATACTAATTTTTTTAAAAGAAAAAATGAATAGCTGAAAATTTTACCAAATCTTGAGAGAGTTATGGATACCAAGGAATATAGTAAGCGCAAAACACTCCAAGCAAGATCAACCCAAAGATCATTCAAAGACACATAATAAAAATGTTAAAAGACAAAGAGTTGTTCTTTCAAAGAAGCAAGAGAAAACTACTTCTCACATGTCCTCTAAGGCTATCAACAGATTTTGCTCCAGAAATCATGTAGACCAGGAGAGACTAACTTGATATATAGAAGTGTGTATAAAGATAAAATCCATCAACCATGCAAAACAATCCTTCAGAAATGAAGGAGAGATAGACATTCCATACAAACAAAAGCTGAGGTAGTTCATCAACATAAGACCTGCCTTACGAGAACTGCTAATGGGATTTCTTCTAGTTGAAATGAAGGAACACTAAGTAACTGTATAAAACATATAAAAGTATAAGGCTTACTGGTACAGGTAAATATACAGTCAAAATCAGAATACTCTACACTGTAACAATGGTGTCTAAGTCAGTTTTACCTCTAGTATGGAAGTTAAAAAACAATAATAATAACTATAGCTACAATAATTTACTAATGCATTAATAATATGGAAAGATGTAAAAGTATAACATCAATAGTGAAAAAGGTACAGTGAGAAGAAGTAAAAGTATAGAGGTTTTGTATATGATTGAAGGTAAGTTATCAGCTTAAAACAGACTTATGTTTCATATAAGCCTCATGGTAAACACAAAGAAAAATTAATCAGAAAGGAAGACAGCAAGAGAAGAAGAAATGAACAAAGGAACTTGTAAAAAGTCAGAAAACTTTTATGATTAAAACTATTACAATTAAAATTGTAATAGTCCTTAACTACCGATAATTACTTTAAATGTAAACAGACAACTAAATTCTCTGCTAAGATACAGAATGACTGAATGGATTAAAACAACAGGATTCAACCAAATACTGCCTACAAGAGACTCACTGTAGCTTAAGGAAATAGACAGGCTGAAGTAAAGGTATGAAAAAAGATATTAGTGCAAATGGTAACCAAAAGAGATGAGAAGTGGCTATACTTACATCAAATAAAATAGACTTCCAGTCAAAATCAGTACAAGACAAAAAGGTCATTAGAGAGAGGTCAATTCATCAAGCAGGTATTAATAACTGTAAATATATATGCACCAAACATTAGAGTACCTAAATGTTTAAAGTAATATTAAACAGAAATAATAGAGAGAAATAATAGTAGGGGACTTCAACACTCCACTTTCAACATTGGATAGGTCATCCAGACAAAAAATTAACAAAGAAACAGCAAACCCGAATAACACTATACACCAAATGGCACTAACAGACATACACAGAATATTCCACCCAATATCACCAGAAAACATTTTTCTCAAACTCACAAGGGAACATTCTTCATGAGAAATCATGTATCAGGCCACAAAACAAGCCTTAACAAATTTAAGAATACTGAAATTATATGAAGTTTCCTTTCCAAACACAATGACACAAGAGTGGAAATCAACAACAGAAAAAGAACTGAAAAATTCACAAATACAGAAAAATTAAATATACTATGAACAACCAATGCACCAAAGAAATCAAAGGGAAATCAGAAAATATCTTTAAGCACATAAAAGCAAAAACACAATGTACCAAAACTTAGAGGATGCAGCAAAAGTAGTTCTAAGATGGAAGTTTAAAACAATAATGCCTACATTAAAAAAGGTCTCAAATAAGCAACCTAACTTTAAGCATATGAAACCAGAAAAAGAAACTAAGCCCTAGTTAGACGAAGGAAGGAAATAATAAAAATTAGAGCAAAAATAAGTTATATATAGACTATAAAGAAAATAGAAAAAAAGAAACTAAGAGTTGGTTTTTCAAAAAGACAAAATTGAAAAACCAGAATTAGACTAATCTAGGAAAAAAGAGAAGACTTAAATTATAAATGAAAGAGAAGACATGACAAATTAAACACCAGAAATGTAAAGGATCATAAAAGAGACTATTACAAAAAACTAACGCTAACATGTGCAAAAAAACTGCACAGTCTAGATGAAATGAATCAGTTCCTAGAAACTCACAACTTACCACAACTGAATCATAAAGAAATAGAAAATGTGAACAGACCAGTAACAACTAAGATGATTGAAGTAATAATCAAAAACCACCCAACAAAGAAAAAGACCAGATGGTTTAACTGGTGAACTCTACCAAAGATTTAAAAAAGAATTCATGCCAACCCTTCTCAAACTCCTCCAAAAAATTAAAGAGGAGGGAAAACCCACAACTCATTTATGAGGCTAGCATTATCCTGATACTAAAGCGACTACTTGAAAGAAAACTACAGATTAATATTCTTGATAAATACAGATATAGAAATTCTCAAAATACTAACGAACAATTTAACAGTATATTAAAAGAATCATGCTTATGTTAAAAAGGAATTTATCTTAGGATGCAAGGATGGCTCAATATATGCAAATCAATAAACATGAACAACCATTTTAACAGAATGGAGAATAAAAAACATATCCTTTCAACAGATCCAGAAAAAGCATTTGAGAAAATTCAACCTGTTTCATGATAAAAAGCTCTCAACAAATTGGGGACAGGAAAAACGTAACTCACCATAACAAAGACCAACATTTCAAACCCACAGCTAACATCATAGTCAATAGAGAAAAGCTCAAAGCTTTTCCCCTAAGATCAGGAATAAGACAAAGGTGCACACTCTCACCACATTTATTCAACATAACACTGGAAGTCTTAGCTAGAGCAATTAGACAAGAAAGGAAATAAAAGGTATCCAAGTAGGAAATGAAGAAGAACAATTTGTCTGTTTGCTGATGACATGAACTTATATACAGAAAAACCCTTACAGACTCCACCAAAAATCTGTTAGAATAAGCAAATTCACTGAAACTGCAGTAAATTCTGTAAAAAAAAAAAAAAAAACCCCAAAATACATAAAAATCAGCTGTATTACCATCCACTAACAATGAAATACCACATTTTTTTGGACCATAAAATGGACCTAGGATTTAGAGGAGGAAAATAGGAAAAAATTTTTGAGGCAAAAAATGTGGTAAAATATTTAATAACACTAATAAGATAATATTTCACCAATGTAAATGTAAACAAAACTCAACAGCAGCATTAACAACCATTATTCCTCCCAAATTTGGGGAAATTATTTTTAAAAAAGGTGCATTTTATAGTCTGAAAAATACGATATCTGATAGAGAAATAAAGAAAATCCCATTATAGCATAACAAATACAGTTAATTATATCTCAATTTAAAAACAATAAAAAACAAGATATCTCACGTTCACAGATCAAAAGAATTAATTCTTTTGGATATCATGACAATATCCATACTACCAAAAACCATGTATAGATTCAAGACAATCACTATCAAAATTCCAATGGTACTTTTTCACAGAAATGGAAAAAACAATTCAGAAATTCATATGGAACTGCAAAAGACCTCAAATAGCCAAAGCAAACATCAGAAAAAAGAACAAAGGTGGGGGCATCACACTTCCTGGTTTCAAACTATATTACAAAGCTATAGTAATCAAAATAATATCGCACTGGCATAAAAACATACTCATAGACCAATGGAACAGAATAGAGAGACCAGAAGTAAATCCACATACATAAGGAAAACTAGTATTTAACAAAGGAGCCAAGAATACTCAGTGAGGAAAAGACAGTCTTCAATAAATGCTACTGGGAAAACTGATATTCACATGTGAAAGAATGAAATTGTACCCCTATCTTCTAACATACACAAAAATTAACTCCATGAATTAAAAAAAACTTAAATTTTAGACTTGGAACCATAAAACTCCTAGAAGAAAAGAGAGAAAAACTCCTTGGCATTGGCCATGGCTATGATTTTTGGATGTAACACCAAAAGCACAAGCAACAAAAGCAAAAATCAACATCAAAATCTACTTGAACAGTTAAAATTAAAAACAAATGACAACAACAAAAAACAACGTCCAACTAAAAATCTTCTGCTCAACAAAGGAAACCATCAACAAGATGAAGAGGCACATACAAAATGGAAAAAAAAGTTGTAAACAATGTATCAGAAAAGAGATTATCCAAAATACATAGGGAACTCATACAACTCAATAGCAAAAAAAACAAACAACCCAATTAAAAAATGGGCAGAGGACCTAAAGATACATTTTCCAAAAATATACAAATGGCCATGAAAAAATGCTCAACATCACTAATTATCAGGAAATGCAAATCAAAAAAAGAGATTTCATTCCATACCTGTTAGAACGGCTATTACCATGAAAAGACCAGAGAAAACTGTTGGCCACACTGTGGAGTAAAGGGAACCCTTAGCACCCTTGGTGGGAATGTAAACTGGTGCAGCCATTATGGAAGACAGTGTGAAGGTTTCTCAAAAAATCAAAAATAGAGCTTCCTTATGATCTAAAAATCTTACTTCTGTGCATATAAAGGAAAATAGATTGCTATCTTGAAGAGATACCTGTACCCCCATGTTCACTAGATACAACCTGAAAGTGTTCATCACCAGATAAATGGATAAAGAAAATATAACTATACATGTATATTCACATATATGAATAAGCGTGCATATATATGGTATAAATTATATACTCTAAAAAGAATGAAATCTTGCAATCTGTGACAACATGGGTGGGCCTTCTAAGATGAATAAGTTTTGTAGACCCAATAATACAGCATGGTGATGATAGTCAACAATACTGTATTATATACTTAAAAGTTACTGAGAGAGTAATTTTAATTATGTGAGGTGACAGACGTGTTAACTAACCTTAATGTGGTAATCATTTTGCAGTATGTGCATCACATGACACTATACATCTTGAACTTACACAATGTTGTATGCCAATTATATCTCAATAAAGCTGGGGTGGCAGGGGAGGGGAGATAAAGCACTCAATCACTTCAAAAGCAGGTAATGGTCTAGTAGTAGGTTTACTAAGACGGTGGTTCTTGAAGACCCTGACAGAAACAGTGTTTAGTAGAACAAGTTAAAGAAAGAATGGAAGGTGACGTAGAAAGTTAGCTCAGATCAATCTTTTTAGGCATTTTGTTGTAATTGGAAGCAAGAGAAATGAGGCAACTGCTGGAAGGGGATGTAAGCTCAAGGAAAGATTTTCTGAGGACTGGCAACAGTATATTATGTCTGCATGCTGAAATAAATGAGGCGAGAGAGACAGAAAAATCAATATGAGAAAGGGTAAATTATTGCCAAAGAAAGTTCTTAAATTGGCAGTAGGGGATGAGATTCAAAGGAGAGTAAGCGGAAGAAGTTGGGCTTGGATAAAGGCAAGGACAAATGCATCCTTTATAAAAGAACAGAAACCAGAGTATACGGGTACATTATGTAGACTGGTAGTTTTGCTAATGAGAAGATGAGAGAGTTCTCCTTTGATTCTTTTCCTTCTCTCAGTGAAATACGGTTACGAGCTGAGAATAAGGTAGGAAACAGTGTTAGAAACTTATGGAGAAAATGTGAGACATCTAAAAGTCTGGCAAAGTGATTTTGTTAGGGAACTGAAGGATTGCAGGGCAGCCCACTAGAAAGCTGTGCTTATAAATTTAAAGTAAGAATAGTCAGCACCACTGTCATTTTTTTTTTCTAGCTCTATTATACAGGAGATGATTATCATATTTTTCTTCTCCAAGTGAAATACTATCATCCAAATCCTCAGTAATCTTCCCGAGCCATGGTTTCTAAGACTCATATATTGTAATCTTCTGTTCCTGCTACAAATTTGCCAATATTCTTTGAAATGGTATGCCAAGTACAGAATACCCCTCTCTAAACATGATTCGTGAAGAAATCAGTGAACTATTACCTTCATTATTTTGGACACCAAAACATGTACTTACATATATAAACTACATCAGTGGTCCCCAATTCTTTTGGCACCAGGGACTGGTTTCATGGAAGACAATTTTTCCACAGATTGGGTCAGGGGGGAAGGGGATGATCTGAGGATGATTCCAGTGCATTACATTCAAGCTCACCTCCTGCTGTGAGGCCCAGTTCCTAACAGGCCAAGACTGGTGGCACCAGTTTGCAGCCTGGAGGTTGGGGACCCCTGAACTAAATGACAGATTAAAATTAAGTACTAACCAGAAAATGTACTTCCAATCTTTGCACTAAAATGCTATATACCTGACAAATACCTAATATCTAGCCCAATTCCTAAATCATATGTGAACTGGGTTTTTTCAAACATCCTATAAGCTAGCAAACAACTTTTCCTCCTTGGAGGGCTAATTATTTGCATATTTCCTTGGTATTCTTTGAGCTGTTTCGTTATGGTTCTTTTTCTTCTACATGCATCTTGTCTCCTCACTTAATTGTCAGTACTTTAAGAAAGACTGTACTTCTAAGAAACCTCTAAGAATGTCATGAATCTTAGTAGACACAATATTTATTAGTTAACTTCCAGATTTTAGTTCCTATGACTTCAGAAATCCTCTGTTTACATACTTTAGTTCACAATATTCTTATAAAGATTACCATTCTATACTTGAAGTACTTTCATACATACTTGGTGGCTCAGCATTTTCATCTCCAGGAGGGTCTGAAGTTGACAACAACTACAAAACAGGAGAAAAATTAATAGGTAAAATCAAAAACCTCAAACATCCTGCACAAGGCAATATTAAGATAGGTTTCCCCTACATAACGTACATACTCTTTTTAAAACTAGATAATTTACATAATACTTCACTTTGCTTTTGTTTTACCTTAATCATCATAAAAATTTCCTTAAAATTTATCTACTTCCAAATTAGAATTCAAGTATTCCTATAGTTTCAGGAAAGTAGCAAAATGTATTAATGATTTCTCATTCCTTTTAGAAAGTTGTATTTCAGTGGGATCATTCTCTGAGGTTCTAAGCACCTGACAATGTATTTTCTATTTTCTTTTCTGGAAAAGATGGAGGATACACTACAGATCCTCCTCCAACCTTACCACAAATTATATAGTAGGATGTTAAGTGATTTTCTAAAAACTAAAAACAAAGACAATCCTTTTCTTTTAAGCCCTTCAACAAGGCAGTTAAAAAAATAAAAACTAAAGGTATTAATATGGACACAAAATCTGTAACTATCACTTATAATATTTTTGTGATTATTATTTAGGAGAATTCAATGTCAATTATAAAAATGTATTTACCTGTTCAAGAAGATGAGGATATCTAGCTTGAATCTCATCAACAAACGCCTGCCCTTTCATGCGTATCAAGAACTCACACCTAAAACGTAAGAGGAAAATTATTTTTTAATTATATCAAAAACATAACCAGATCATTTTAAAAAGTGGCTTTCACACTCTTTGTAGCCCATAATATAAATACTTTTCATCATAACATAGTACACGTACAAACCTAACAGGAACAAAATTCTCATAAAATATTAGACTCTTACTATGTGTTGATGCATTCTGGTATTTTCTCTTTAATTCCATTAACACAGTAACAACAATAAAATGGCCCCCTAGACCTACAAAAGAGCACAAACTGAGGCTTGAAAAATGCTGTTCCACACAATTCACTTTTGGGGCTTAACAGTTTCCTAAAACTATAATACAGTATTCCTAAAATGTGATCTTTCACAACATAATAACTGCTAATCTTTCTCCAGTGTCCCCTTTTCCATTACATTTAAAGCACAAGCCCTTCCAAAAAATATTGAAGCAAATATTTTCATCTATATATAATGTGTTTTCCAAATACTTGTTTTCAAACTAGTAGGGTTTCTCAAAGGTGTCCCAGAAAGTTCACATAAAATCTGTTTCCATTTCATTCCTTTTGCTTTCAACAATGGTGCTAGACAAGTAGATATTCATATGCAAATAATAATAAATCTCAACCTATGCCCATACTATACATAATAAACTAAAAATAAATCATATACATAAATGTAAAATATAAAACAGAAGAAAACATAGAAAATCTTTCCATCCTTACGTAAGGTGCAGATTTATTAAGATGCCACAGCATAATCCATAAAAGATAAAATTGATAAACTCACATCAAAATTAAAAAGTGTGCTCATTAAAAGACACTGCTAACCCTGCAGAGGTCACAGTTGATCTAAGAGATACACACAAACTCTTTTCTTAAATACTGTTACACACATCAGGTGCATAGATTCAAGATCATGGCTAGCTGCATGTTTGTATGGGACTAATGTTAAGCTATAACATTTAAGCCGTCAGTTTGTTTGCAGCCCATGTTTCATAAGTGTGTTTGATATTCGATAGTAAATTGTATCTGAGAGACACCACGAACTCCAAAGTCAGTGTTGGTGTAGTTGAGCTTTTTTTCTATGAACAATGAAGTCAGTGTTGTAGGGATTTTTTTTCCATTCACTGTTGAAAATGTCTGGAAAAATATATTGATTTGATAATCCAAGAGATGTTGAAGAACTTCAGTGAATACTACTTGAGTCTGATGATGAGAATGAGAGTCAAACGTGAAAATGAAAGTGAGTTGGAAAATTAAGATTATGTACATAGAAGTTTGTTCAGAAGATTCAGATACCAAGATATTTTAGTGAAAATGAGTTAGACATGAATAAAGAGCATTTTTTTTTTTTTTGGAAAGGATAAAGAATCAAAATAGAGGAAAAATCCAGAAAGAAAACAAATTAGAAAATAGCCACAGAGTATTTTGTGTCAAACTTCCATTAGTTTGGCCAAAAGCAAAAAATGTCTAGAAAGAACTTGACACTTGGAAATGCTTTATCACAAATGCTACTTTAGATCTAATCTCACTATATGCAAAATAAATACATTAATTCTATCTTGAGCTGGTTTTCAGGAGAAAGAGATGTTAAACGCGTAGACAAACCTGAACTGAAAGCATTTTTAGGCCTCACATCTGGCTGGTTTACATAGAAGCAACTGCTAAATTGCAGGATTTATGGGTTACAGATGGTAGTCAAACTAAACTTTTTAGACTTACGGTATCTTTGCAGATATTTAGATTTATTCATAATTGTAACAGGTTTGATGACAAATTCATCGACTTAGAATGTCTGACAAAATAGTGGCTGGGAGACACTTCCTCAGCATTTGTAGAACACTGTAAATTAAGTTTTTTTCTATGGGACAGAATGTAACAACAGACCAAATGTTACCTGGATTTAGAGGCAAATGTGGGTTTAGACAATACATTCCATCCAAGTCCAGTAAATATGGTATAAAAATTTTTGCTATGGTTGATTCAAAAGTATTTTACACAGGAAATCTTGAAATATAAGCCAGTAAGCAGCCCGAAGGTCCTTACTTGACTAGTAATAAACCCAACCAAGGCACATGCAGAACCTATTCACTCACCAGGACGTAATGTTACCGCAGGTAACTGGTTCACTGATATAAATCTTATCTGCTACTTGAAAAAGAAGTGACTTTCATATATAGGTACTGTTCATTAAGAATAAATCCCAATTACCCCCTGAATTTGTGACTTCAAAAAACAGGCCCCCAAAAATGCAATTTATTTGCTTTTGGTGCAGACTGTACACTTGTATCTCATATACCGAAAAAGGGAAAAAAATGTAATTTTTTAGTTTTATGTATGCATTTTGATGATGCCATAAATTTAGATTCACATAAGCCTGACCTAACAGAATATTACAACTAGGAGTTGACACTGTGGACCAAGTGACTGGTACATATATTGTGGCCAGGAACACCACAAGAATGCCTATGGTTATATTCTATGCAATTTTGAATATTGCAGAAATAAATGCTCAGACTATTCATGCTGAACAGCAATGTGAAAATAAGGTGCAGAATAATTATTAGAAATCTTGTAATGCAGTTAGCGTCAGAACAAATAAAAAGGCATTCAGAAACTGCTACGGGTGTGCATAAAGCCTTTACAACTGAAATTTCAACAATTTCAAACAAAAATTGAAGGAAATTCTAATGACAGCATAGATACAGCTCCCTCAACAAGCAGAAAAAGAATAATACGTTGTTAGGTGCTATGCATCCAAAATGAATCACTTATCAAAATATTTTTGCAAGTATCATGAAAAGTATTTATGCCTGGAGAATAGCAATCTTGTTGGCAATGACTGTTACAAAAATTGCTTGCAAAGCCAACTATTGAAGATTCTCTGATTAATGTTGAAGACATCTTTTGGTTGTATTTTTTAGCAATATCCATATTTCCATTATTTGAAAAGAAAAATCTGTATTCTTTATATTTTTATATGTCTTTGTTTAATGATTTCTAGATTGTAACTGAAAATAAAAACCATGTATTTTTATTATATAAATATAATAAATGCAAAATTGCAGTGTTTTTAATTTCCCCCCATTTCAGCACATATTAGTAATGAATGTCTCTCGGATACA
The DNA here is from genome assembly GCA_004027475.1 of Anoura caudifer. Lineage (NCBI taxonomy): Eukaryota > Metazoa > Chordata > Mammalia > Chiroptera > Phyllostomidae > Anoura > Anoura caudifer. The sequence continues at coordinate 48,246 of PVKU01006813.1, forward strand.
AGCGACCTATGCTGTAATCTTTTTGACTGCGACCTCCGCAAGGTTAAGAAAATAAACAAGACACAGACTCAGAATTTGCAAAACACATGTGATAAAGCACTATATCGAAAGTATATTATGAACTCACAAAACTTAATTTAAAAAAAACTTAAAAATGGACAAAAGATTTGAACAGACACTTCACCAAAGAAAATGTATAGCTGGTCAATACGTGAATAAGAAGCTTGCCAATATTGGTAACTACAGAAATGCTAATTAAAATCACGGAGATAATCACTATGTATATACACATCTATTAGAACAGCTAAAATAAAAAAGACTGACAATACCAAATGTTGTTAAGGATACCGAACATCTGGAGGTCTCATACCTCACCAGTGGAAATTTGACATTTTAAGTGATACAGCCATTTCAGAAGACAATTTAGCAGTGTCTTTTAAAGTTAAAACAAAACTTGCCATATAACTGACCAATCACACTTGGACATGTTTACCCAAGAAAAATGAAAACCCGTATCCACAAATGTTTATTAATGTTTAGAGTAACTTCATTTACTATTGCTGCAAACTAGAAACAACTCAAATATCCTCAACTGGTGAATGGGCAGAATTAGTAAAGACCATATGCATGCTCAGGACTCAAGTTTATCATGCAAATAACACAGCTAGATGTTACTGTGTTTTGATCTTTATATAGTTTTAAATTATTTTTTATCCTAGGGTTGACTGATTTATATTCACAATGATTAAAGACAGGAAGCATAATAAACTCTGCCCCATATTTCCACCTTCTCTAATAAATTCCATTAGGATAATTTTCCTGTGTCTTATTCACTGTTATATCCCCAGCACCTCAAAGAGTCTCCATTAGGCATCCAAATATTTGATAAGTAAATAAATGAACTGTTTAAAACAGAGTAATAACAATTACCCATTTTGATTTTTTATTTACTGAGATTAAAGATTACCCACCATGGAAATTTGTTGTACTTAGAAAGTTTACAAAAAGCCCCCCTAAGCTTTTTCCCTTATTTACCATTTAAAGCAAAACACAAGTTACAGAAATAAACCAAGATTTTTTGTTTTGTTTCACAAAGGACAAAATACAGCCATTCAAACACTGGAACTGGAAAGCTGTTTCATCTTTTTCATATAGTATAGTTAAATTTCAAATTATATGTACACAATCCCATAGAGTCAAACATAATTGTCATTTAAAATTCTGACAATAAGCCCTGACCAGGCATACTCAGTTGGCTGAGCATCATCCTGCAAAGGGAAGGGTTGCTGGTTCAATTCTGGGTCAGGGCACATGCCTGGGTTGAGGGTTCAGTTCCTGGATAATGTACAAGAGGCAATCGATCAATGTTTCCCTCCCTCTCTTTCTCCTTCCCTTACCCTCTCTCTAATAAGTAAATAAATGTTTTTAAAAATTATTCTGATAATAAAACATGCTTTCTCCATAAATTATTTAAAGTAGACAAAATACATCACTTTTCAGAGTCAGAAAGTCAAATTATCTTATATATTATGAATATTAAAATATAATTTAAAAATACAACTTTTAACAATGTACTGATCCATAATAAAATATTTGTTACTCATTTTTTTATCTTACACAAAAAATGACAAAAAATTTTTTAATTTCCATGTCTAAGACATTCCTCATGTTGTGCAAAGCACACACAGATCAAAACATTACCAATATTATACAATTCCATTTGTGAGAGGAACCTAGAGTGGTAAAATTCATAGAGACAGAAAGTAGAATGGTGGTTGCCCAGGGGAGGGGGGGTGTCAAATAAATGCTGAGTTAGTGTAATGAGTACAAGTTTGTTTGAGAAGATGAATGGTGGTGATGGTTAAGAAACAATGTGAAAGCTTTTAATGAAACAGAACTGCATACTTTAAAAATGGTTACAATGATAAATTTTACATTATTTATATTTTACCACAATTGAAAAAATTGTCTAGTCCAACTTTCTCATTTTACAGGAGAGAGGCTCAAAGGCATCACACAATTTGTCCAAGTTCACATAGCTACTCCATAACAAAAACAATTAATTTCTAATTCTGTTTCCACTAACAATACTGCCTCTATATTCTTTCTAAAAATAGGCGATACTGCTAGATACAAAGGAATTATGTGACATATCACAAGATAAAATTGCAGAAAAATAATTTACAATTAGAGACTTAACAGATTTTATTATATGCATTTATATTTATCTTACTCGTAGACCCATTTCATGGTGTTTTTTGTTTTCCTTTTCCCTTCTTACCAGCTTATGTTTTTGTTCTATTTTACATATCTTTAATCCTTAAGTCTCCTTAAAGCAAAATGGGAACTATATAAATGAAATGTATGGCCATAATTGTAAATGAGTCATCAAGTTAAACAATATCCTAAATACATGGCTTACAAAAAAAAGTACACAGAACATTTCACAACATTTTCAATCAAAATATCTTAAGTTCAAATTGGGAGTTTTAAAAGGCTAATTCTCCAAGAGTATAAGAGAAGCTTTATTATATTGAGATGTAAACTTCACCGTGCAAGGATGCCTATTTCTTTAAGTAGTTTTGTGTAGCAATACCTTTAAAAACAATTACCTTGGAAACCACTTGGCATGTTCTACCCATGGGTCATCTCCAGGTTCCCAACATCTTAAGCCACCATCACAACAAAAGCATTTGACATCATCATTGCGGCCTTAAGAAAACAAAGGACTAAAATTGAATACACACATTCCAATACGTAAATCAAAATGAACTAGAAAATGTAGAGCAACGTTAGTTTCTTACCCACATAATAGAAACCAGCACTTGCAAGCTGCTCAGGTTGAACTGGAACACTAGATGGCCAATACATAAATGTTCTCCGTCGGGCTGCATGTGTCTGCATGCTCAAATTTGAAATGCTAAACCTCAGCGTTTCTAGAGAATTTTCCAAAAATGGACAGTTGGGGAAATGTCTCCGGTGTTCTGACATAGCATCGTCCTTTGGTTCCCAGTTACTTAGTGTCCCACCACAAGCAAAGCAGGCTACCCTATCTCCAGGTCCTATGTAATAAAAACCAGCTCTTGCCAAATCTGAAGGTGACAAAAAGGTTAATGGCCACATATGAAAAGTAAGAAATCTGGCTTGTTCAGTACTCATTGCATAACTGTAGGGATTAGTCCTCAATGGGGAGACATCTTCCACCGCTCTAGAATCAATAGGGTTTGATGAAAGGTTGGTATAAGAACCACTGAATGAGCCACTTTGTTCCAAAACGGGAGATAATGAATGTGTAAAACTGTTTCTCATCGGAGTATTTTTAAAAGTGGATTCCAACCTAGTAACAGAAACGAGATTCTGAATAAAGCTACAGCTAGGATAGAGTTGTTTATGCTTTTCAATAGGGTTGTCTCCTTGTTTCCAGTTATCCAGCATCAGGCCACAACAGAAACATTTGACCTTGTCATTCACACCAGTATAATAAAAACCAGCACGAGCAAGACTCCTTTCCGACACAGGAACACCGGTGGGGAAAGTCGAATACGTAGACATTCTGTAGAGCTCACATGAAAAGTCATATTTCATTTTGTGTTTGTTGTCGATTGTCCGATTTGACAAGATCGTGCGATCTTCCATTATACTCTTAATTTTTTGATATGAGGGACTTGGGATAAGTCATTGGGAGGTAGTTTTGTGCATGAGTGATTTTACTTTTTGATGGGTAAAATGTCTCACATAAAATTTCTCACCCCTTCACACTAAATTAGATTTTTACTATAAAAAAGAATCAAATGATAGACTCCTACTTAAAATTCACTACACCTACTTTACTGGATTTACACTCAGGCAGGATGAATATCTCTTCTAAATTACCAAGATATACTTCTAAATTACTGAGAGATACTCCGTGGTACTCTTTGGGATTATATTCAGGTTACCTATTGGTGTAATACTAACATAATGGCCTGAAAGAAACTGACACACTTCTGAAAATATTTAAAACTACTTGACTTTTCAAGGAGGTTTATATTCCCAAAATTCTAAACAACTATAGAATACCTAAATTATACCTTTAATTTGCTTTTGGTTGTAAGCTACAAAGCCTGAGTAGCAAGCCAATTACTGATTATGCTATAAGAGGGAAAAACTAAACACCAGGTTCTTTCTCCACAAGCACTTTGAATACCACCCCACCCCCTCAAAAAATCTTGTTTTAGGCTAGTAAACAAGATGCCTTCATGGGGGTCACACTATCTACAGGCTAATTTCACACAACTTATTTTTATTAGTATTTACTTAAATGGGTTATATTAGTTTCAGATAACAACTTTTGGGGACATCAACCTATGTTGAACCTATGCCTGTTATACTGTATATTATGTCAAATGAAATGAATTTTGCTTAAAATAAACTATTAATTTTTCCACTTTTGTTAATTATTGTCTATATATGTTTCCATTTCCTGCAGCATCAATATTATGTTGCCTTTCTTCCTAACTTTGCATATCACTTTATTATTATACTTAATCAACTGAAGGTATTTTCTCCATAAACTTAAGTAGTTAACCATAAAGTTTCCACAGCAGGAATTTTCTACACTGCACTTAAAAATTATTTAAGGATCATGCATCTACAGTATCATTCATTTTGAAATTAAAAATAAATCAATTTATCAAGATACAGCTTGTCCTTTTTAGTATCATCACAAATGCCTAATAAAATACTGTATTACCAACAGAATTACTGCTTACACATAATGTATAAGTAATTAACCCTACTAGCCTTCTTTCTGAAAACCCTTCATCTTTTAAATATATATATAATTCATACACAAAATTACACTCCACAGAATTCAAGCTATATCCCTTTATAAAGTTTCTGGGTCTCCATAATGGGATTTATTACTGCAGCAGGAAAAAATGCGGGGAAAAAGGAATATCTTCAGAGCTGTAAATCTGGGGGAAGGAAAAAAAAAAAAGCTGTTTTAGAAAACTATTTTTATAGTAAAGAGCATTTATAGATCATTCAATTTGTTCCATAAAATCTAAAAATAATTTACATTTTAGGTAATACATCTCAATTCCAGCAATTTGTCACCTCAACTTCCTAACTGGAAAAACTTTAATTAAAATAAATGCAATATAGCTCCCTTAAAACTAAGAGTATATATATTTTTAAAAACATACAACTTCAAAGACAGATAGATGGACATATCCTTATAAGAAAATATTTTGCCCTTGGTCTCCTCCCCTATTCTGGTGTCAACTTTTAATATAATACAATGTAATACAACTTTTAAAGATAATATCGCAGGCAAAACGAGACAATGGTGGAAAAAAAAAGATTGTCACCATTAGCAACAGTACAGCAGTAATTAGACAGTAATGTTATTTCTTAATGCCAAATCTCTCCAGGATTAGGCAAACTGACCAGTAAGCGTTGAAATGCATCAGGAAGTCATTAATGTAAATCCTTAAACTCGAAAATTCCCTCCAATTCCAAAGCAACAGCAACAGAAAGCGCCTCGAAAACAAAACGTAGCACAAAGGCCCGTGAAACACTGGCCTTGAGAACGTGACCACTTGCATAAATGCTTTCGTTACACCAGGACCTGATACCACATCTTTAAATTATAAACTCCTATCCACAAGCACTGTACTGTGAATTTTGCCCTCTTTATGCAAACTGTAGCTAGGTGAGATGACAGACTGGAAGAAAAAAGAGCAACTATGGGATTTACCCATTAATTCCCAGGAGTTAGTTCTCACGGCACACAAAAGACTACTAAAGTGGCGAAGCGCAGTTGAAGCTATCTGAAACACAATCTCACCGCCACAGAACTGCCTTGGTTTCAAAAAATGAAAAAGTATACCGAGGGTTAAGTGGGCGGTAGCCAGAGAAAGCATGCAAACAGATAAATTTAAAAAAATTATTTTCGATTTCAAGTCTTGGAGTCAGAGCTTCCGTATTAAATACAGGCCTAGGCTAGAGCCGAGGGCAGAACGCTCACTAGATTCTAGACCCCCAGACCCTGTCTTGCCTCGGCCAGCTGCAGTTAGCTTCTGGGAAGTGGGCCCCGAGGGCCCACTCGGCCTGACCCGCCTCCCGTGGTCCGGGCCCGGAAGGAGCTGCACTCACCTCAGTGCAGGCGCACACACACACGGAAACGGCGCGGCTGCCTGGCGGCCTCCACACACACACACACATACACACAGAAGAAGCGGGCAAACACAAAATACAGGGCGACCGGCTCAGGTCCAGCGCTCCCGAAACCCCCCGCCCAAGCAGGGCCAGTACCGACGCACGGTGACGTCAGCGCGCCTGGCCGGGGACTGCGTCACTGCCACGCGAGGGCGCCGGGGAGTCTGCGGTGGGAGAGCTGGACTCAACACCCCTTCAGTTGCGGTCAGTTGGTCAGCTTGCGGGTGAAGCGACACCGTGAATATTAACCCGGCGTTTAGATTTTTAATCTCGCGATTTTATTACTTTTGACGTTTCCTCCGCTCTCTCTTCCTAACATTCTCCTGAAGGAGACGTGGCAAACTGCGAGCCGCAGCGTTTGAATCTTGGGAAACCCTGTGGAAACGCCCCTGCGCGGGTGGTTTTGCGTCTTTTCACCGCGACCTCACAGGTCCAAACACCTTCTGGGCAAATATCTCTGGTGTGGCGCCTCCACTCGACGTAGGTGACTGACTGCCTTTGAGAAGACAGTCAGCTGCTGGCATTTTTGTTTCAACTAAGTAAACAATTGTGTTTTTCCTCCCAGCTCAGCCACGCACGTACCATCAACAGCCAACAGCTAGTGTGGAAATGGAAAAAAAACGGAAATGTTGGAAAGTAGAACAGGGTCAGGTTAATTTTGAAGGGCTGATTTTATAATCCTTTAGGGGTTATAATATCTATTTTGTAATTAACTTGTCTCTTACATTTTTAAACTTTTGTTTTCAAACTTTCGGTTTTCTGTTCTGAAGATATATGCACTAACGGAAAAGCGTTCTTATTTCAAAGGCTTATCCTAGCAACATGAACAGCATTTCAGGCCACGTTTTACTCCCAAATTTTTTCTGAATGTGACTAAAATGGAATATACGTATATGTGTGTGTATATAAAAAATGGTACGTGAACCACAAAGGAGCCCACTTATTGAAGTTTTCAGTTAGTTGACTGATAGAAAATTGCAAATAAGAAATCTTGTTGCTAGTAACGGACATTTTGTCCGCCCTCCCCCCACCCCGCCCCAGTTGTGCGCCTGCAATACTCTGGCATGCAGTAAATGTTTGCTGAATTGCAGTGAGCAAATTTCTTAATTTATGTTCTATGAAGACACTCTTTGTCAATGAAATCAGATGTGATCTTCTCTCAGGGGAACTCCAGGGGACAAACATTTCAGAAACTTCCAAATAACAAGCTGTTTAGACAGCCAGGAATTCCAGGACCCTGAACCATTTCCCATTTCCTGTCTATCATTTCTGCCTGCCAATCAGTCACAAAACAGGAGGTCTTCTGTTCCAATGTTAACAATAAAAAGAAAGTATTTGTAACGGTTTGTGATAACAGAGAAAAGAAACGTCATGGCTCCCAATGACTAAAAACTTGGAAATGTACACATGAGTTCAGTATGTCGTTCAAGTCACTATTTCTCGGAAATTTACAGAACCTTCCTTACACATGTGGGAAAATTTTATAGCAAGAATTGTTCATTCTGAATTCAAGGTAATTTCTCTTTTTCAGAGAAATATGGTCCTGACCATAAAAGATAATGAATATACTTCAATGTAGGGGAAAATTCAAATTCACAAACTCAAAAGCCTTAGATATTTACCCCAAAAAGTATGTAATAACAATCAGATATAATAAATACTACTTTATAACTTTAATTTTGTATAACTTTGTAGTTTGGTGTTAAATTTATGCAGTTAATTTTTTTCATATTTTCACTGTAGAATTGGTCATTTTTAAAAATAAGGTGTATATTTTTCCTGAGATTGTCATCCTAATGTCTTTCAGATTTATGTAGAAAAAATATTTATAGCATTCAAGACAATTTTAAGGAAGAAAATAAGGTTGAAGGGACTTGTCCACCAGATAAGTTGCATAATAAAGCCACAGTAATTAAGACAGTATTGTATTAGCAGAAGAATGGACAGGTAAACAACAAAACAAGATAAGGAGCTCCCCAAAAGATATATATTAACATATATCTTTTATGTTATATTAAAAGATAAATATATCTTTTATAAAATATAAAATAAAGATATATCTTTTATAACATATTACATTAATTTATATTAATATAAATATATATCATGTATTATATATACAAATTTTATATATGACATTGGTATTGGTGAGAAGAGGATTACTCAATGTGTAATGTTGAATAAATGGTTATTTTATTAGAAAAGTTAGATCTTGACCTAAACCATTAAAAACAATCCTGGTAAAAACCCTAAAAGTGAATAGCTATCATTATGAAACTGGGGATTTAAATGTATGTTGTGAGTTGCAACCTGTCACAGTTATTGTCAGTACTCAAGTTTTTGTTTTTTGTTTTTGTTTTTAATCTTAGGCCAATAGTAGTTTATTCACATTGGTTTTGGAGTCCTTTGACATGGCCCTAATAGTCTTTGATAGCTTGCCAGGCTGGTTTTATACATTTCTAATCCCATTACCTATAATAAACCATTTATTCAGTGTACCCTGGTTCCTTTCATTGGAAATGGTATTTACAGACAAAAATCTGAATGTTTGTGGTGTTAATTGTAATTGAGTTGTATTGTTTTATAACCTGATCCATGGACGGAGCTGGGTAATATGGTCTTGTTTTGTGCAGCTATATCACAGAACAGACCCAGGGCCAGGGGTGGGGGGGGGTGGGGGGTGAACAATTGATACACTATTATTGAATGGACCCACCCTTGTGCTCCGGGGGTCCCCACCCCTTACTAGGTTCACCTTGCCTGCTGCCAGGGAAAGACATCTCTCAATGTTAGAGATTGGTAAAAAGGAAAGGAACTATTTATTTAAAGAGTTATACAAACTTAAGGGTAATGACTTAATGTCTTCATTGAGATCCCAGAGTCCTTTAGAATACCCACAAACCCATAGTCCTTCCTTCCCCCTCTGCCCAGTCCAGGGTACCATATCTCAGAAAAAGAAATAGAAGTCCATGGTTCTTCTCTGCCCAAGCTGTGCGGTCCCAAAAGGACCATCAATTTTTCTCTGCCCAAGCCACATGATCCCAAAAAGACACCACATGGCTGCCGAGCCTGGGTTTAAATCCCAGCGCCAATCTTCCTCTGCCGCAGCATTTCCAATTCCTCCCACAATTGGCCACAGCTGCCAGCATTCCAATATTTTTCTAGCTTTGTTGGGCTGCCATAGTAAGTCCGAGCAGGTGTGGCCCTGCGGCGTGGAGCCAATCATCTCCAAGCTCTTACGTAGTCTCTGTAACCAGGGAGGAGTTGCCTCCCAGTTATATCATGGGTTGAAGTCACTCCCATCCCCCTGGCTCAAAACAAGGCCACAGTTGTTTAACATATCTATGAAACCAGTTAAAGGTTTTAGATAAGTTAAAAGAATAGTTGTAGAGGTTACCTGCAAAACTGTTGCTATTTGAAACAACTCTTAATGGCCCTGCTCCATGCATCCCATCCCCCAGCTCAGACTGGTGGGGGTGAGGACCTCATATATATATTTTTTCCTAATATTTCCTGACACTGAGTTCTGGACCCTATTAAAAATCCCTATTTGCCACCCCCCCCCTTGGCTGCACCCTGGTACAGCTATACCATAATGTATTCAACTAGTACCATATGTATTCATCTACTTCCCTAACTGATCAATTTCTTAGTGGTTTCCAATCTTTTGCTATTATAAATAGTGCTGTGATGAATAGTCATGGACATAAATCTTATTTTAGGATATATTCTCAAAAGTTTGGATTGTTAGGTCAAATGGTAAATTCCTAAGTAATATTGTTAGATATGGCCAAATAACCCTCCTCCTCCATGGGAATGTTAGCATTTTGCAATCCAGCCAGCAATGTATGTAGATTCCATTTTGTTGCACAGCTTCATCAGACTTTTGAATTGTTGCCAGTCTGTTACATAAATTATATTTCAGTATAGTTTTTTTTTACATAACCCCAGGAAAATATAAAAGGTAACTTTTATTTGGAGAAAATAAAACATGCATTTAAGAACAAAGAGCTGTCAAAATAATGCCCTCACATCTTTCATTCTCAAATGTAGGTTTGTATACATATGTGCAATAGATGTACATGTACATTATCTGTCCACAAAATGCATAATGCTCTGTGTTTAGACTATCAGTAGGTTGAAATTGATATTACATGACTGTCCTTACCTGTAGCATGAACAAAATGAAACCACTTTTACATAAAGACTGGCAAAAGGGGTGGGAGAAAACGCCTTTACCATATTTAACAGTCCTTGTTTTAAAACAGTAGGAAATTTTGTAGGTGGGGTGTAGTAATAGGGTTTTTTTTCCTCCTCTTTTTCCTTTCTCCCTACTAAAGAAATGTAGTAAATGTAATCAGAATATTCTTTTTTGACTTTTATTTTTTCAGTTATAGTTGATATATAATATTACTTTTAGATGTACAAGCCAGATAGTAGACATTATATAACTGAGTGATCATCCTGATAAATTTCACACCCGTCTGACAGCATTCATAGTTATTACAATGTTATTGACTGTACTCCCGAAGCTGTACTTCACATCCCCATGACTATTCTGTAACTACCAATTTGTACTTCTATATCCCTTCACCTTTTTCACCTATTCCCCAACCTTCCTCCCATCTGTCAGCCATCACAATGTTCTCTGTATCTATGAGTCTGTTTCTTTTCTGCTTGTTCATTTGTTTTTTAGATTCAGTCATTGATAGATATGCATTATTGCCATTTTATTATTCACATATTTGATCTTTTTTCTCTTCTTAAAGAAGACCTTTGAACATTTCTTATAATACTTGTTTGGTAGTGATGAACTCCTTTAGCTTTTTCTTGTCTGGGAAGCTCTTTATCCATTCTTCAATTCTAAATGATAACTTTGCTGGGTAGAGGAATCTTGGTTGTAGGTCCTTGCTTTTCATCACTTTTAATGTTTCATGTCAATCCCATCTGGTCTGCAAAGTTTCTGTTGAGAAACCAGCTGACAGTTTTATGGGATATCCCTTGTAGGTAACTACTCGCTTTTCTTTTGCTTCTTTTAAGATTCTCTTTTTGTCTTTAACCTTTGGCAATTTAATTATGATATCTCTTCATGTGGGCTTCTTCAGGTTCATCTTATTTGGTATTCTCTGAGCTTCCTGGAATTGTATGTCTAATTTCCTTTTGGTGTATGGGATGACACTCCAACCATGTGAGTCACCCAGCCAGATCGGGGAAATTTTACATCATTATTTTTTTTACATAGGTTTTCAATTCCTTACTCTCTTTCATCTCCTTCTGGCACCCCCATAATGCAAATGTTGGTACACTTGAAGTTATTCCAGAAGCTCTTTATACTATACTCATTTTTTGGATTCTTTTTGCTGTTTCAATTGGGAGTTCTCTGCTTCCTTATCTTCCAAATCTCTGATTTCACCCTCCACTTCATCTACTACACTATTGAATCTCTGTAATGTATTCTTCACTTCAATTAATGTATTCTTCATTTCTGACTGGTTCTTTTTATGTTTTTTTTATCTGTTTTTGGGTTTCCTATCTCTTTGTTGAAGTTCTCATAAAGTTCATCTACTCTTCCCCTAAGTTCATTGAGCATCCTTATAACCAGTGTTTTGAACTGTGCATCTGATAGATTTCTCCATTTTACTTAGTTCTATTTCTGGAGTTTTGTTACATTCTTTCATATATGTTTCTTTGTCTACTCATGTTTGGCAGCCTCCCTGTGTTTATTTCTATGTATTATGTTGAGCTGCTATGTCTCCCAGCCTGGTAGATTGGCCTTATGTACTATGTGCCCTGTAGGGCCCAGTTGCACAGCCTCCTCATTCATCCAAGCTGGGCACTCCAGGTCCATCCCCTTCCAATGTGGGCTGTGTATACCCTCCTGTTGTACCTGAGCCTTGATTGCCGATGGCATGTCCATGGAAGGGATTTACCCCCAGGCCAATCAGCTGCAAGTACTGGCTTTGACCACCATGGAGTATGAGCTGTACAGGGGCCCACCCCATGGAGCGGGACTTACAATACTTCAGCAAGACTGGTGCCCAAACAGTCCACCCCTTGAGTATATTGCTTGTGGAGATGGTGGGATGGTGCCTTGACATGATCTGAAGCTGTCCACTGAGTGAGCCGGCTCTGGGGCCTCCCAAGAGGTGCAAGCCAAGGTCACATGCCACCTGGCATGAGCTACAAGGTGATCTGCAGATGGGGGCTACTTGTGTTGGGCTTGGAGGTGCCTAGGTGAGGCCAAGCTATGAATTAAAGCCAGCCCCACTGGTGCTATGCCAGTCAGCCGTGACACTTTGGTTCAGGAGGAAAATTACCTAAGTCACAGTAAACACACCTGGCAAGGAGACACACTTAAGATATCTGCACATCTGAGGTCAGAGTAGCCGTTTCTGCAGAGCAGGACCACTCATAGATAGGCTCCTGGGGAAATTCCACATGTCAGCAGGGGTGTCAAGCAGAACAGCCGTGAACACCCATAGGCCGGGCAAATTCCCCACTTGGCATTAGGGGTGCCAAGACATTTATTGAAAAGACCTAGAAGGGTGGAGTACATACACCACTCTCAAGGTATAACTGAGGCAGGCTCCAGACCACTGCTGCTCCATGCCACACTGATCTCCCTTGGCATCAGCCTCCGGAGGCTCTATCTACTCTGCTGGATTGAGGACTTCGCCTGCCCTGCTGCCCACCTGGCTCTGGCGCTCTTTCCTTGCAAAATGCTGACTGCTCCTTTGCCCACCATGCTGTCTCCCAGACCTGCATACTGAAACTCTGGCACTCAGGTTCTTTATCCCCCACTGATTGCTGCATGTATGTGTTATATTTATATTAGATTGTTAGAGTGTGAGTAGGACATTTATGTATGTTGATATTCTACTTTGAATGAACCTGCATTCAATAAAAGTTGAATAGTGCTGTTACCTTGTATGACTTGTCTACTCCTTGGAGCCAGGTTGCTCAGCAGGCAGCTAGCTGAGCAGTTGCCCAGCTGACTTGCAGGAAAGAGTGCATCATGAACAGATGCTTGAGACAAATGGGTTCATCACACATGTACAGATGAGAAACCACATTGAGCAGTAACCCAAAGAGGTAGGTAGAATGTGGGTTTAAATACCCAGCAAAGGAAAAGAGGTTTGAAGCCTTAGGAAAGTGACCAGAAAAAGTACTTTAAAAATGTAAATTTCCCTTAGAAAATGAAGACTTGTATTTTTAGAGCTTTTCATGTTAGTCCTGAATGACCTTTAGCTCAAAATCTGTATGCCAAAGAAGCACATTTTGAGGTGGCATATTGTTACCCCTCAGTATGCAGATAAAATGTATACTTTCCTGAATTTAAAATTAAACAGAATCCAACACATTAAAAACTTGGAAATTATGTCCACATCACTGCTTGCTTCCCCAACTTTTACTTACAAGCATTAATGTTCCATCTGTTGAAAAAAAAAATTACTTCATATATTTGTCTTGAGACTGATTTTTTTCATAAAATCTTTTCATTAGGGTTTTCAAACTAGAAATAATCTGAAAACTTTATTTTAAATATGAGGATGTCATGATAGCTTTAAAAGTCTGTATCAGAAGTCACATTTTTTTAAATTTCAGAAATATTTAAAAGCTTAATTAGTGTACTTTAAATTAGCATTTCAGCAGCTCTTAATTAAAAAATAAATGAATTAAAAGGTAGGTCGCCCTGGTTGGTGTAGCTGAATGGATTGAGCACAGGCCTGTGAACCAAAGGATCGCGGTTCGATTCCCAGCCAGGGCACATGCCTGGATTGCAGGCCAGTTCCCAGCAAGGAACGCACAAGAGGCAACCATACATTGATACATTGATATTTCTCTCCCTCTCTCCCTTTCTCCTTCCCTTCCCCTCTAAAGATAAATAAAATGTTTTTAAAAAAGGTAGGTTGATAAAGATGTATATAAATGGATTAAAGATGGCCCTTATATACAGGGTGGAGCAAAAGTAGGTTTACCAATGTTCATATAGAAAATAATACAATAATTAATAAATAATAATATAAGAATAAACTGTGTTTTGTATACTCACAATGGTATACCTACTTTTGCCCTACCCTGTATTGGCTTTATATTGTTTACTTCTCACAGCAGGCTTGAACCATCAGCTCAAAAGCTTGTCTGCTCCAAACTCAAATTTTTATACATGTAATTGCTTTAAATATATCCCAAAATAACCCAGTTTTAAACCATTTAGATACAGCCTACTTGCTTTGCATAGCCAGTGTCCACTAAAGACAAACCCTCAGACTGTAAGACCCCCAAGCTACTCTTTCCTTTTGGAGCTCCTCAACTCAAGGGACTCCCCATCTAGCTGTTGTGCAACATCACCTGGACAGTAAACCACCTTCCTGGCACCCCCATGGCCTGCTTCTTCAGGTGGTGACTCCACACTTCTGCCTCTGAAAGCTTTCCTGCTGTGAGAGGCTAACCTTTGCTTTTCACCTGTTTAGCACCAATGACATAAAGCTTGGTTGTGTGCTACTGCTACCATGTGCTTTTTTTTTTTCAATAAGCCCCCAAATCCTCAAACTCAGCAAAAGAAAAAACCTCATTGGAGAAAAATAGTCACAAGAATTCATGCTGGCCAACTCAAGGCATAGAGGACCTTGTTCTTTCTATATATACTATTTCCTCTCATGGCAGGAAAAGATAAAATACTTTTAGGATCCAAAAAGCTGATGCAAGTCCAGGGAAGGCTTTTCCTGTGGTTTTCCAGAAAGCAATTGTGGGAGAGACTGACCAGTTGAATCTGTAGTAGAATTATTCAAAAGCCTTATATAAGTGCAATAAATAAATAAGACTTTAGGTAACTTAGAAAATTGAATTCTCACAACTTAGGTAAACTAGATTATAATAAGTATTGAAAATATATACTTCTATTTTTTAAAAATTTTTATTGTAGTTTTTCAATTACTATTTAACCTCCTTATACCCCTCTTACCCCTTCAATCTATGTCCATGAGTCCTTTTTCTTTTTCCCTTGGTGACCTCCACTCTTAACTCCCCCCCCCCACCCTACTCCCATAGTCGTCATCCTGCTCGCTTATTTATGAGTCTATCTCTCTTTGGCTTATTCAGTTTGTTCCTTGGATTCCACATATAAGTGAAATCATATGGTATTTGTCTTTCTCTGATGGGCCTATTTCACTTGATATAATGTTTTCCAGGTCTATCCATACTGTCACAAATGGTAAAATTTTCTCCCTCTTACAGCCAAGTAATATTCCATAGTATAAATGTCCCATATTTGTTTTATCCATTTATCTATTGATAAACACGTGGGCTGCTTCCATAGCTTGGAGATTGTAAATAATGCTGCAATGAACATAGGGGTGCCTATCTTCTTTTGAATTAGCGTTTTTGGTATTTTCTGATAAATTCCCAGAAAAAAGAATCACCCAGATTTGTCAGAAAGTCAAGCTGTAATAGAAGTTCAACAACTTAGGATTTAAAGAAGCCACGTTCATCCAGACCAGTAGGAGGGGTGGAGAGGCTCTGAGTTTGGGTGTGGCACAGAGAGGCAATGGAATGGGAAGTTCCACATCATGTGTGGTAGATAAAAATCAGGAGGTATACCACAGGAGCAAGTGATCCCAGCCCCACACCAGACCACCAAGCCTAGAGTTCCAGCACCAGACAGGTAAGTCCCCATAACTTCTGGCTATAAAAGCTAGTGGGGGTTGGGTTGGCAGAAGAAACTGCAGGATTCTCAGGAGACTCCTCTTAGTATATGTGCTGCCGAAGCAAGCACATCAGGAGACTCCTCTTAAAAGGCCTGCAAAGGTTTTAGGATTTATGCACACCCACCCTTTCTGGGATTCAACACAAGGGCAACAGCTGGAAGGGCACAAGTGGCATATGGGGAGAAAGTGAAGTTACTGGCAATAGGGCAAGTGCTGGGAGACAGCTTCCAACTGGGCAACTCTCCAGAGGCCAGGCATTGTCCCATCTCTGAGCCCTCCCCCACACAGATCGACAATGTGGTGAAATGGGTTGCCCACCCCTGGTGATTACCTATAGCTCCACCCTATATAATTTACAGTTGTGCTCTTCTATAATAGACAACACTGCTAAGACAGGGAGTCATAGCAGCCCCGCCTAATACACAGAAACAAAAACAGGGAGGCTGCCAAAATGAGGAGACAAAGAAATATGGCCCAAATAAGAGAACAGAACAAAACTCCAGAAAAAAGAACTAAACAAAATGGAGATAAGTGACCTATCAGATGGAGAGTTCAAAACAATGGTTATCAGAATGCTCAAAGAACTTACTGGGCACTGCAACAGCATAAAAGGAACACAGGCAGAAATGAAGGTTATATTAAGTGAAATAAAGAAAAGTCTACAGGGAACCAACAATGACTGAGAGGAAGCCAAGAATCAAATCAACTTTGGAACATAAGGGGAAAGAAAGCATTCAATTAGAACAGCAAGAAGAAAAAAGAATTTTAAAAAAAGAGGATAGTCTAAGTCAGGGGTGTCAAACTCATTTTCACTGGGGGGCCACATCAGTCTTGTGGTTGCCTTCAAAGGGCCAAATGTAATTTTAGCACTGTATAAATGTAACTACTCCTTAACAGTTAAGTGAGAGCTCAGTGCTGCTGCCAGGTAGAAACAAGGTAGAAATAAAACAAGGTGGAGGGCCAGATTCAGCCCAGAGGCCTTGTGTTTGCCACTTGTGGTCTAAGGAGCCTCGGACATCTCCAAATGAACCAACATCTGAACCATAGGGGTGCCAGAAGGAGAAGAGGAAGAGCAAGAAATTGAAAACTTGTTGGGAAAAAAACCAGAAAACTTCCCTAATGTGGTGAAGGAAGTAGACATACAAGTCCAAGAAGCGCAGAGAGTCCCAAACAAGTTGGGCCCAAAGAGGACCACACCAAGAAATATCATAATTAAAATGCCAGAGGTTAAAGATAAAGAGAGAATCTTAAAAGCAAAAAGAGAAGAGTGAGTGTTACCTACAAGGGAGTTCCCATAGACTGTTAATTGATTCCACAAAAGAAATTTTGTAGGCAAGAAGTACTCAAAGTAATGAAAAGCCAGGACCTACAACCTAAATTACTCTATCCAGAAAAGCTATCATTTAGAATTGAAGGACAGATAAAGTGCTTATCAGACAAGGTAATGCTAAAGGAGTTCATCATCACCAAGCCCTTATTATATGAAATATTACAATATTACAAGGAACTATACAAGAAAAAGATCAAAACTATGAACATTAAAATGGCAATAAATTCACAACTATCAACAACTAAACTAAGAAACAAACTAAGCAAACGAGCAGAACATGAACAGAATCATAGATATGGAGATCATTTGGAGGGATATCAGCTGGGAGGGAGAAGGGAGAGAATGGAAGAAAAGGTGCAGGGAATAAGAAGTACAAATAGGTACTATTTGTACCTATTGGTAAGGTAGGTACCAAATTGACAGGTACCAAATAGACAGAGGGATGTTAAGAACAGTATAGGAAATGGAGAAGCCAAAGAACTTATATGCATGACCCCTAAGAGGGGGATTGCTGGAGGGAATAGTGGTACTGGGTGGAAGGAGCAAAGGGGGAAAATTGTGACAACTGTAATAACATAATAAAATATATTTTAAAAATAAAACTAGGGCATTAAGGTGAAACGTTTTGCTTCCATCTCTGGTGCTTCTCCTTGAGTTATATAGCCTTGAACAAATTATTTAACTTTTTTTTTCAAGAAACATACCATATGCACACATTCTAAGGACAGAGTGCATAAAATTAGTCCCTGTCCAGAAGCTTACAGATTAGGGAAAGAGACCAAGAAATTAATTTCATACAATGTGATAAATACTATCATAAAGTCAAACACAGGGACAATAAATTGGCATGAGAGAAACTTTTAACCTAACCTGGAGTGAACAGAGTAGCTTCTTAGAGAAGATAAAGTTGTATAGTATATATTACCCTTGTATATACTCTGATGAATCTCTAATTTCTTGAAGTAATAAAATTAAGAGCAATTGTATTTTTCTAGACCAGTGCTGTCCCATCGAAATGTAATGTGATATACATAAGTAATTTTGTATTTTTTAGTAATTATATTAAGTAAAAAGAAACAAGTGAAATTTTGATAATATATTTATAACCTAACATATCTAAAATAATATCATTTTAACATGTATTGAGGTATTTTATATTCTTTTATACAAGGTCTTTGAGATTTATTATGTATTTTACACTTGCCACACGTCTCTATTAAGAACAAGCCACATCTTAAGTGCTCAATAGCCTGGCTAGGGACTACTCAATGGCACAGATCTATTTTGGACCAGTGGTTTCCAATATTTTCAAGTATGAAGACTTCTTAAATGTTTTGAGGATATCCCCATCACAATTTGACACTTTTAATATTTATTGATTGTTAAATCATATTGAAAAGCTCTATCAATAAATTTAACAATGCTTTCCCATGTATATTTATTTTACATAATGGAGTCTACATATATTTGGAAAGTAGTACAATAGGATATGGTATTATATCAGACCATATCATAGCACAATATGATATAAGATGCATAAGCTAATTTGAATTAGAATTTGGTTGACAATATAGGTGAATCACTATTTCCAGGTATGACTTAAATTCTGTTGTAATCATCTCTATTACTAAGACTAGTAAAGTTGACAGAGCACTTTTTAAGAGGTACCTTGTAGAGGTGATTCAGATATCACAGTGGCATGATGATTACCAAGCTAAAGAATTTAGTCCTAAGGTCTTTTTCAGTTTACGGTGATGATTAATGTGGGTTCTCCTCCCAACTTGTTCACTTACCAGCCAAGACCTTAGGCAATATACTTAACCTCCTGAAGCCTCAGTTTTTTCATCTGGTTAAAAAACAAGAACAGTTTCTACTTAATATTTGAGCATCCTAAGCACCTTATATATATCAACTCTTTAAATCCTCACTACAATCTTATGAGATGTTGCTATGTTATCCTCATTCCACACAGATGCACAGAGATGTTAAATAATTTGCCCAAGATTACTCAGCTGTAATGTGAACCCAAAGCCTGCACTTTTAATCCCTGTGCTGTACTGCCTTTTTTGAATTGCCGTGAGTCAACAATAAGATAATGTATATAAACATCTAGTACATGCATGTTCAATAAATGTCAGTTTATTATTATTATTATTAATAAGATTCTAATGCCCATATTTTGCCTTTTTAAAATGTTCTTTCCTAAATTGAAATACCTTGCTTTATCATTCAGAAAACAGTTCCAAGTCCCACCACTTACATCAATCTTTTTTTAAGTGGATTGATTTTTCTAAAAATTCATTTTGATATCTAAGTGTGGCCCATGATACTCTATCAATGATTATACCCTAATACTTTACCAACTGTGGTAATTGAAGAGGAGGAAATCTCTCTCACATTCCACCCCCACTCACAGAAAGTCTCTTATTCTCATTTATTCAATAGAGACCTATTCTATGCCAGGCTCTGTGCTGGGTACTAGATATTTGTTGGTGACAAAAACAGATGGTTCTCTTTCTCATTTCAATGATAGAATACGACATTAAACAAGTATATAAAAAATGTGGTCTTATAAAGAATAAAAACACCATTTGAAAGACAGTCTAAGGGATATAACTTAAGTAGGAGAAGTCAGAGAAACCCTCTCTTGAGGAAGTACATCTAGGCTAAAGAACAAGACCTGAAGAATGAGTAGGACTTTGCCAGGGAAAGAGTGACTGGAAGAACATTCCAGTCAAAGACCCTAAAGTGAAAAGCTAGTCATGTTTAGAAACTGAAGAAAGCCAATGTAGCTGGGAAATAGTGAGCAAGGGTGAAGTGGCAGAAAATAAGTTTGAATACTATGCATGGTCATGTCAGAATCTGATAAAGTAAAGGTACATTGTGCAATTTGAGAAAGATACCTATTATTTTGACACAATACAAACTCCAGGAATTAGACTCTGCCTAACTCTTGTGGACTAGAAGGGTGGGGAGTGGGCACAGTTTTAAAAAGAATGAGCAATATTGACCCACTGATACTATTTCAAGCATATTAGTGTTGCTTCTAAATAGTGAATTCCTTAAACATCACATCTGATAGTTTTGCCTGGAATTTAGTTGGTAAACATCCACACTGTCTGCTATGATGTGCAAGATGTCACAAGGAGGTGAACATGGTTGAGTGGCATTGCCTGTGGCCACAAAAGAACTTAACAGCTATTATCAAGTAATATAAGGAAATGACTAAAAAGAGTGGGTGGAAGTTATAACACCGCATGGCCTTCAGTATGAAATTAAGCTGCAACATTAACCTGCTGCAACATTCTGAATTATAACACTTATTTTATATTGTCTATTGAGGTTTAAATTATCTACTTGATTCTGGGAACTGAAGGCCAGGTTGGATGGGGAGTGAAGTTGGAGAGAATCAAATGAATTAACGCACATCGAGCACCCCAAAACAGTAGCTGACGTATCAGCAAACAGAGCTAACAGTATTATCTACTATGATTTATTTTTCCCAAAACAAAATTTCCATTTAATTAATACTTAGAAAAATAACAAAACATTTGAATAAATAAGTTGGTTATGTTAGTTATAAGTTACTAAAATGAGAAATTAACAAAAGTTTTACAATGAAGATAGAAAAGTTCAGATATTGTGTGTAGTATGCAATAAGAACCAGATAAAAATAGACATTGCAAAAAGGCATGTTCTATTTGAATATTTATCCTATAGCTGAGTTATAAATCACCTAAGCAGTATTACAGTTAGTTCAGCCTAGTATCACAGAAGGACCATGTGGTGAGTATGCGGCTAACCGACTGAGCCTTTTAACACAGGGGCAAAACCAGTGACACCCCAAAGAAACAGTCTCCCAGTGTCAGAATGAGGATATGAATTCTCTCCCCATTGCTTGGTTCCTAATCTTTCTCTGTAAAACCTTAGCAAACATCTAGAAGTGATTTAGATAATTGGCCTATGCTTGTGTCCCCAAGTATTTCCCATTACACTGTTACTTCTGGTTTTAAAGTCCTAATAACACTATAGTAGACAAGGATAGAGAATTATGAATTGGATATGGTACCAAAAAAGTAATGCATAGCAAGAAATGTTGCTCTACTGACAGTACAGAACAAATTTATTTACCAGAAAGAGCTGTTGGTTCCAAGGGCTGCTACCCAGTGTACTTTCTAAGTCCCAGAGTTAACACCAAAGTGGTGAGAGATAAAACTAGGGACTTTCCCCAATGGATAGGGTTGGCATGAGACTTTCCAATGTATCAATAGACAAATGAAGAAACAAACACTGAGAGGATTGTTTGATTTCATCTCAGACATCCCATTGAATCCCATAGATTAAAGCCAGGTATGACCACCCCTGTGCTTTTACAAGTGTAAATGATGAAGCATCTTGAAGAAAGGGATCTAAACGGTAATCCAATATTGAAGAGGTCTTAAGATGGTAAGGAAGGAGGAGCCTGGGAGTGAATAAATGATCCAATGTCATAGAAATAAAAATATTAAGAACAAGAGTAATTTTGATTGCTTTATCAAAATGTTACTCACAGAATTCTTTACAAAAAACACCATTTGCATAAGAGTCAATCAACAAATATCAAGGCCTTCCATGTGTAGGATACCGATCGAAAAAGGCAGAAGATCCATGTTCTTGGTCCTTAATACAACTCCAAAATATTTAAACTTCTGAAAGGTTAACTTAAAAATCTTAACTTTACGTCACTTACAATATCAATGGTGCTGAAATTTTGATTTAGTATTATACTTGTAGTGCTGCTCCTATTTTTTGTTCACAAGAACAAAAGCTTATTATTCTCTTGCTATCTGAAATATGTTCATATGTTTTAACTATATATTAGTATAAATATATATGTGTAAACAAAATTTTCTGACTTCTAAATGAATTTGAAAAACTATGGAAACAAAGTCAGTATAAAAGTTAAAATTACAATATATTTAATCCATTAATTCTAAAATTTTGGATCATCTTCATGAAAGAAATGTACGAACTGTACCCTTGATTGTGCTTCTACAAATAGGACATTTTCTTAGAGAAGGGGCACAATCCCTGCACACTGCTAGATGGCCACAAGGAATAAACACTATGGACACTTCTTTGTCCATACACACTTTACATGTTCTTTCTTCTTGCAGTCTCCTCAATTGCTCTTCCATTGGTAAATCTAAGAAGAGAAACACATTTTTAATGAAACACATTTTGCTGCTTCTCCCCCAATGAAAAGCCAAGAAAATAAAAATAATGTTTTCTACTGGTTTAAATCATTAATGCTATTTTACCTGAAATATTTTCTGTGGGAATATAGTTTATGTCCTGTTGCACTAAGGGAGAAAAAGAAAAAGCATTACTATGGCAAATGACATTAATAGTCACAGAGTATATATTTTTAAATTTTTTTATTGTTATTCTATTACAGTTGTCCCAATTTTTCCCCTTGTGCTGTCTCTGCCCAGCCCACCATCCACAGAGTATATTTTTAAATCAACAGTTTAGACTTTGGCCAAATACTATAAATAACAATCATAATGTCAAGGCAATGAAAGTGTTTTGTGCAGTTAATAGTTTATAAATGAAATTGGATTTTTTTAATAATCACAAATTATTAATAACAGCATATTTTTAATTGACCTAGAAAGTTCTCAAAACTAATTTTCTAGCACTCACCAAATAAACGCTTGTATAATACGGGGTCAATTTCTTGTAGAGACTTTCTGAATATGGTGGCTGCAAAATTTCCTTTTACTATAATAGTATCAATCAGTTCTCTTGCTTGCAAATATGTCTGGGTTTTCTGTTTAATAACTTCATGTTCTTGTTCATTAATCACTCTGGCAATTAGTAGACTATCCAAGATTGGAAGCACACAAGTCAAATGTTGAAAAAGTGCCATTCTGTTTTTCCGGATACATGATAGATCATCTTTATAAAAAAGAAAGCAAATGCGAACATGTTCAATCTCTGCTCACAAACTTCCTTCCAGGCCTACACATATAACTGAATGAAAAACAACTGTAATTCATAATAACGCATTGAAGTTGATTGCTAGGTTTGGGAGTACCTGATCCCCTGTGCCTAATAACAGTGCTGCTTACAGTAAGGACTAACACTGAGAACTGTAGTAAGCACTGGATGTGTATTTACTCATTTCATCTTCACAACAGCCCTTTAAAGTAGATACTAGCATCTTAATGTAACAGATGAAAAAAGTGTGGCAAGTAAACTACTAGAGGACGCACAACTAGCAAAAGTCAAACCAACTCAGTTTGGCATCATAATCTGTGCTCTTAACCATTTGGCAATACCGCTAAGCCTTTAACCAAATAAAATTTAGAACCTAATAAAATTAAAATTTCGATTCAATCTGGTCAACTGGGAAAAAGTAAAATCGGGAAAATTAAAATGATAAAACATTTTTTCTTAAATTATCATTTGCCTATAAAATTCCTTTAAAATTCCATTTTAAGATACAATTTTAATTATTAATATTTCCCCAAACTAGACATTATATTGTCATTACCTGACTATTTTGTAGTAAAAGGGGAAAGGCACTAACAGCATTGGGAAAACTGAATCCTACTTGTCAGTGACATATTCCTGTCCTTTAGGAGCATTTTGCCCTCCTTCCAGATCTACATTTTGTATCTATTGGTAAAATGTTTCCTATTCTGAAACTCCAAAATTTTCTTATCTCTTTGGAAAATGACCTGTGACTCCAATAATTATTTAGTTATCATATAGTTTTACCATGATCCATAAAACTATTTCTATTAAATAACTAATGACAGAAATTGGATTGTCTAGTGGAGAATTATTTGGGAGAGATGATTTTTAGATTTTTATTTATTTATTTTTTTAAACACCTTATTTATTTATGTTTATAGGGGAAGGGAAGGAAAGAGGGAGAGAAACATCGATGTATGGTTGCCCCTTGCGCATCCCCTGCTGGGAACTGGCCCGCAACCCAGGCATGTGCCCTGACTGGGAATTGAACCTAGATCCTTTGGTTCACAGGCCCATGCTCAATCCACTGAGCTACACCAGCCAGAGCGATTTTTAGATTTTTAGAAACACTGAATTTGGCAAGTAATAGGACACAAAAATAGAACCATTTAATAAAGAATAAAATATAGGGCTTGGTCAAAAATCAAGATTAGAGACGCATTTTGAAGAGAATTGAAACTCTGAGAATAACTGAGAAGAGGACCAGGACCTAGAAAAGTGTCTGGCACAAGGTCAATGCTCCATGAACACATATCCAACAAACAGACAACCAAGCCTGAGTGGTTGAAAGAGCAATGGGGACAAAGAAGTAATAACCAAAGTGGGAGAATAATTAGAACTTATTCTGTTAAATTACCTGTGTTAGAGAAATAATGATATGTTAAAAAATTGAATTATAATTTACAGTTGATGTTGAAGTATATTCGTTTTTCAACCTAAGATTAATTTTTCTAATTATATTTTATTTTACCTAATTAATGAATTCTCTGAAATTTTTTTTTTTTTTAATTCTCTGAAATTTTTAAGATTTCTAAAATTGGATTGCTAGTGGTTGTGGAAAAATATCTCATTTCCTAGTCATAGACTGTACTCTGGCTAATAAGAGGTGAAAATACCTTTGAAGCATATCATTCTTTTATTCTGGAAAAATATCCTTAATTGCCTCTTTATTTACACACCTGTCAAGAAATTACTCACCCATTGTTCTTGGGAAACTATAAAATAGTCAGTAACTTCAATGGAAATATTTTCATTCACTCATTCAAAAAATATTCTTGAGTGCAGACGCTGTGCTAGGTAGTATGGATATAATGCTGAGCTGAGAAGCTAAGGGGTCTTTTTGGCAATGCAAATTATTGTATATTGTTGACTTGTTGGTTATATCTGGAGACTGTTGATTTTCTTGGGAGGAAATATAAATATTTGATAACTGGATAGCTTCAGACTTCATAGGGTCTATAAATACTTGTGGAGATGGGTGTTCTCTTCTTTGAGCAATTGTTCACTGATGAGCAATGGCCAAGCCTGAGAAGACTACAAGAAGTACTTGCAGCCTGATCTTCACTTCAGAGTGAAAAAGAGAACTGGAGTAGGGTGAGCAAAGATGAACTTGGATGAGTTTGCTGCTGAATTGGTGGTATGTAGGACTGAATAATTCACACTTTGGTAAATATAAAATACTGTATTACTATATGTATTATAATGTACTATATATACTATGTAATACTGTAAATACCGATACATTTACCTGGCTTGGCCAGAAGATAAAGCCACCTTTGTGGGCAGGGTAGGTTTATTCAGGAATGGAGTGGACAATCTCACTGTCAATCTAGGAAGAAATAGATCCCAGATGGCCTTGGACAAGGATAGGGGTAACCTCTTTTCTCCTTCTGGGCTTAGTGGATGTTTGGGGAACTGAGCTTTGATATGGGAAAAACATGCTTGGCACTTTCCTAGTCATTTGTGTAAACTGGCCAGAGCTATGCAGAGATGAATCAGAAGCCAGGAAGAGAGAGTCATGAGGATGGACTTAGAGGCACCAAGAGAGGCCACATAGTTACAGTTGTCAATTGCAGTTTGTGCCCTACTGCGCTTCTGTTATCCCTAAATCTCCAGGAAGAGCTTGTTAAAAATTGCAGTCTGTTTTTAGCTGTGTTGAAAGGACTCTCAGATCTAGTCCATGCTGGGGAAAGATGCCAAAGGGGAGATTGTTTCTCTCTCTCGAGGCCACAGTAATCAGAGCAACCAGATGGAACTAGACATGCTCTGAGGAACAGAGTTTTTGTGAAGGCAACATAGTAAAGGCAATAGAGTAGCAGACAAAGCTGGTATGGAAGGACATGGGTAGTTGTCTTGAGAGAATGTGAAACAATATCCTAGGACCCCCCTAAATACTGGGGGGACACTAGGAAGGGGAACTCAGCTCTTGGGTGGGCAGGTGAGAGACTTAATCATAATTTGTATACCAATTTATAGCTATAGGCTAAGACATACTGCTAGGCTAATATTAAAATTAATAATAGTCCTAATCCCACCCCAATTTACAGCAAATGGGAGTGAGCAACTAGCCTGGGGTCAAAACTACACCATGAATAATTACATACATAGTCAGTTACCCAGAGTAAAATTATAAATTAAGAAAAAGCAGGAAAAATGCTGTCATTCAATATGTACACTTTCAATTTATTAAGCAATTCAAATATATTTTAATGTGAAGAAATTTTTCAGAACTCAAATTCAGAATACTGAACATAAGAAAAATTTGATTGAATTGAGTATATTTTCAGTAACATATACAATGACATCAAATTCTCATAGAAATAGAGACTGCACTGATAAATATGTGTACCTGATTCTTCTTCCTCAGTTGCTCTTTCTTTCTCCTCTTCCCTTATTTCATCTTCAGCATTAAGTAAATCTAGTACAAGGTCACTGACGACTTTATAATTCTCTCCAGTTGTCAGGATTTTACTCTGAACTGTCTGTTTGACCAGCCTTCTACTGAAGCCCATTTCCAAGGCAGCTTTAACCACAGGAGTATTCATCATGACCGCATCTTCTGAACGGTTTTCTCCTGGTCCATAATGAATAACTGTATGGAACAAAGAATTTAACATATATTGGGATAATCTGTATATTTTTAAAATGGAAAGTTATTACAATATCAAAAACATAAAGTCCCCAATATATAGGCACCATTTTGTATAAACTTTGTTAAATTAAAATAATGAGCCTGGCCAGTGTGACTCAATTGGTTGGGTTTTACTCCACAAACCGAAAGGTTGCTAGTGTAATTCACAGTCAGGGCACATGCCTGGATTGCAGGTTTGGTCCCCATGAGGGTGCTCTCTTGCACTGATATTTCTCTCCCTCTCTTTATCCCTCCCTTCCCCTCTCTCTAAAATCAAAAATAAAAATAAAATTTATTTACAATAATGATATACATGTTCAGTTCCTAGAATAAGAATATAGAATATTGTGTTCAGATAAAAAATATGTATTATCTGGCATAACTATGAGTGGGGGGAAAAATGGAATGTCAGAGATCACTCCTAGCAGAACAGAAGTTCTTTATTCCCATGTTGAATGAAAAAATGAACTTTCTAAATCGAGTATGTTTCACATATTTTCAAAAGAGACCATTGTCCTCATTCACCTTCATTACTGCAATAGCCTCTTTCAGTATTGCTCCGACCTCGTTCATTCTCAACATTGCAACTGTTGACTTTTTAAATACTAAATCTGCTTGTGTCACACTCTTAAATTCCATCAACAATTCCATTGTTCTCAGGATAACATTCGATTCTAGCTTGTAAAATTTCAAACATTATCTGGACCTGTTTTACATCCTTGTTGGGAACTGCCCTGCCTGGTTTCAGAAGCTGTAACTCCCCCATGGCTAAGGCTGAGTGAGAGACCTTGGGACCATAAGTCACTAAGGAGACAAAACATATCTCCCTGGCAGGGGTGCCACCTCTGTCCCCTTTACTTCACCCTGCTTGGCCCCCAAGCCTGACCAGTTAGCCAACATGGGTAAGATTCCTCAAGGGAGGGATGACCTAAGACAGGCATGGTCACAAAGAGGCCCCCAGGGAAGGACTTGTGGGGCTATAAAAAAAGGGGGTGATGGACCCTCGCCCCTCAGCTTTGACATAGCCTGAGTCCTCATCTGTCTGTGAGAAGTCTCCTAATCTCTTGGCTGCCTTACTTCCCCTGCCTGACTTAAGCCTGAAACAATGACAGAGGGTGGTGCAGCTCTGTGCTGGAAAGGGCGGGTTCCCAGGGTGATCAGGCCTAAGAAAGAATACAACAAATCCTGTGAAAACTGCTTTGCTAACAATGCTCTCAATTTTCTGATAAGGGTCTGAGCATAAAATGAGTTTGTTTCCCAAAGTTTTATAGCCCTTTAGCTAATTGACCCTAACTCAGAATAGCCCTCATAGTTCTTTGTATGTTATCTGTTGTTTGATCCTTACTGCCTGACAATGATTGATGAGCTTTACCTATATTCTTATGCAAATTGAACTCAATAAAAGCCCATTGAGGAAAAGGCTCCTGGCCCTTCTCTTTTGAGAGATCGGTCACCTTTCCTCCCCAGGCAGATCATGTCTTGGTAGATTTATTCTCATCCATGGTGGCCAGGGGAGGCCCTGTGGGCTAAGCCCCATCCCCCCACATCCTCATCCTTGTCTCTCACCACTTGTTCATCCATACTATACACTCAGTCCAGAAGTCACAGATTCTGCCTGCAGTTCTGGCTGCTCTTACTGCTGACCTGATTCATTCATTTATCTGTCTGCAAATCCTACATCTAGCCATACAGAATCTTGTTCAGTCCTTCAAATGTGCCTGTTCTCTTTTGTCACTTAAGTCTTTCATGTGCTAATCTTTCTGCATTTTCCTCCCTTTGTCTCTTAGTTAACTGCTACTCTTCCCTTTGATTCTGTAAGAAGACAAATATCTCCTCTAATCTGAAGCTTTTTCTGATCTTCCAAGTCTGGGTTAATTGTCCTTCATCCACTCTTATAGCACTTAACTTTCCCGCCATATCCCTCTCTCCTGTCTTTGTATTGGTCTCTATCTCTTCACCAGTTAGGGGTTATGTTTATCCTGTTCTCTATCCTATCTTCAGAGTAGCAGATACACAATAAATATTTATTGAATTGAATTGAATACTAGATAATAGAGTAGAAGAGTTTGTTCAAATATTGGCTCTATCACCCTACTTTTAAGGTGATGGACAGATCACTTAACCTCACTGAGTCTCAGAGTCACTATTAAAAAATGGGAATAATATCTTTACCCTCTCCATTTCACAGAAAGGATATGTGAGCAATCAAAAGTCAGAGTGCATCTGTTTCCAAATGGTCTGAGAGCAAGACTTAAGACTGGATGGAAGTAGTTTTCAGAATAACAGATGCTCTAGTACCACCCTTTGATACTATGATTCAATTCAGTAAGTTTGAAATAGAGACCAGAAATCTGTAATATTTTTTAAAGTTCCTTAGGCAATTATAATATGTCCAAAAGTTTGAGAAATACCCACTTAATAAATTTGAAAAAGCACTTTAAATTATAAATTATAACAAATGTATATTATAACTGTTATCAAACTTCAATCTTAACAGTACCAAGTGGCTCTATTTAAGTGCAGTAATTATCATTCTACATACTTGGTGACTCTGCATTTTCATCTTCTGGATTGTCTGAAGTGGATAACAGCTATAGGGAAAAATAAGGTATAAAAATTAAAATATAAATCTTATCCCATCCATTGCAAAAAATAAAATGAATCAAGAGATGTATTTTATTGAAATTATTGCAGATTGACTTGCTTATGGACAATATAATTTTTCACATCAAAAGCACTATTTTATTTACATATAACAGTAATTTCCTAAGCCATAAACTAATAGAGTTTCTTCATGTATGTGTATGTGTATGTGTATGTTAACAAATAAATTCTGTTTGCATTAAGGCAGGAGAAGGGCTAGACCTTTTCAGTGATCAGTTCAGTGATAACACAATTATTGTTTGCCTTTCCTCCCAAAGAGCTTATATTTCCTGGGTCATCTTTTGGGATAAGTTGGACATTTACAGTTCCATTTACTATGGCTAGAAGTGTTTGATCCCCAAACTACTATATAAGTTCTTATTTGCCTTTTCAGGAAGATTAGCAAGAACAATGCAATTTTCTTTCTCAAATCTTTTTAAGGAAAATTAATATAGTAAGCCATTACAATTCTACTATCCCATCCAATTTTTCCTCAAATAATTTTATTGTGACTTTATTAGAAAAATATTTAAAGAGAAATATAACTTAAATATTATTTTTCAGGAGGTTTTAAATTCTGGATCTGTTTTTATCCTAAGAACAGTACTTTCTAAAATTTACTTTAATGAAATGAGGAAAGAATGAGGAAGCTGAACACATTTTCTAATAAATAGACATCCACAAGTTTGACATTTCCTAGATAATATACATCCATTGTCAAATTTAAGTTTAGCATCTAAATCATGCTTAGTATTATAAAAACAAAATTTTTTAAAGCAGCTCTTGCCTTTGAAGTAAATTACTACTGTCTGTAAATATCAGAAAATTTATCCATTGTTAACCAGAGATTAAAAAAAATAAAGTCCCCACCTGTTCAAGTAGATAAGGGTAACTGGCTTGAATTTGATTGATGAACTCTTGTCCTTTAACTCGTATCAAGTACTCACAGCTAAAATGTAAACAAAATTAAGCTTGGGGAGTTATTTTAATCTAGCCATTTGTGGACTGGTCATATTTTAAAATAATGTAATATACACATAACCACTTGATTATTCCTTTAGCACATGGGAAGCGGTAAGAGATGCTGAAGTCAAAGGTAAGATGATGTAAGCAAGAGGATGGCTATAATGGCAACCTGCCAAGGCTGAAGAGGATATGAGTCAGGCACTCTCTGTCTGTGGTAGATGAGTTAGGCTACCTCCACTCAGAGCTCCTAGCTGCTCTCTTCAACTATTCTAATACTTCTAAAAACACTCTTAACATTAAGAACAGAGCCAAAGAGACAGGTAGAAAGTTATCTCATGATTTATATTGTTGGTAAATAAGCTTTGTATGTTGAAAAGATGAAAATAGACAAGGGGGAAAGAATGAGGAAGCTGAACACATTTTCTAATAAGTAGATATTCACAAGTCTGACATTTCCTAGATAATACACATCCATTGTCAAATTTAAGTACAAAATGAATTCATAATAATAGCAAAGCAAATTTACCATTCTTTTATCTATTCATAAAATTACCAGAATGGAAAGTTAGCAACACTTTTTAAGCACCTTTGTAAAGTGTTCTTTATAATTTTTGAAATCTGAAATATTTGGTGAGTACTAAGTTGCTATAAATGAAGCTGCAGTATTATAATATATATATATATATATATATATGTGCAAGGAAAAGAAGTTAGGATACCAATGTTAGTAATCAACATTAAAAACACTACAACTTTTGACCATGAAAAAAATAATTATAGGCCACCTGATTTCAGTTAAAAAAGGGGGAACTCTAAACAAGTATGGAATAATCAAAAGTGTAAGATATGACAGTAAAAGGCTATGTAGTGATCAAAACAGATGGGTATATGTTTACCCTAATCACCCTATTCTATATTACAACCTGCCTGGTGCTTCTGATCTCCCTTACCCTGCTCTCTCTTTTTTTCTTTTTATTGATAGTACTTATTATCTTCCAACATGCTATATAACTTACTTATTAAGTTAAGTATATTGTCTGCCCTTTCCTGCTGTAAAATCAGCTTATGAAACCAGAAGTCTTCATTTTGTCCCACTGAGTATTTTAAGCACCTGGAACAATGTCTGGCAATAGATCAATTACTATTATTTGTTTAAAGTATATTTTTTATTTATTACACTGTTACAGTTGTCCCAATTTTCCCCCTTTGCCCCTCTCACCTGGTTCCCCACTTCCCTCCAGCAATCCCCCCACTTAGTTCATGTCCATGGGTTGTGCATGTAAGTTCTTTGGCTTGTCGATTGCCTACACTGTTCTTTACATCCTCCCCCCATCTATTCTGTACCTACCAATTATGCTTCTTATTCTCTATACATTTTCTCCCATTCTCCCTCCTCCCCCTCCCCATTGGAGTTATCAGTGGATAACCCTCCATGTGATCCCCATTTCTGTCATTCTGTTCCTATTCTAGTTGTTTGCTCAGTTTGTTTTTATTTTTTAGATTCAGTTGTTGATATTTGTATCAATTAATATTGAAAGTTGAATGAATAGAAATATATGCAGATATAATGTTGACTGAAAAAAGCTTCAAAACAGTATCTGCAATATCTAATTCATGTAGTAAAATTATACACATTTATGTATGTACATATGCATAAAGAGATTCTGGACGGATGTTCACTAAAATGGTAAGTAGTTATCTTTAGCTTGTGAGTTCCTGACATCTTATTTGTCTCTGTACTTGTCTACAACATGTGATTTTGGTTTTATAATGAGCATATATTAATTTAAAATATATACTAATTACACAAAAAATCCTAAACCTATTTTTTCTTTGTCTTAAATTTTCATCAAAACCTTTTGAGTAATTATTTTTCTAAGTAATCCATCCATCCATCCTAAATTAAGTCGCAAATATATTTTTGAAACAAAGAAGAAAGTAACAGCTGATTATAAGGTACACATATATAACTCATCTCATGACAATCAACCCATTTGCAAAGAGAATATGAAAATGATTACCTTGGAAACCACTTGGCATGTTCCACCCATGGGTCATCTCCAGGTTCCCAACATCTCAGTCCGCCATCACAGCAAAAGCATTTGACATCATCATTGTAACCTAAAATCAATTTTGGACCAAAACTTATAAATACATATAATTTGCCCACGAAGATGTATAAAACATATTGAATTTTTTAATTATTATTATCAGATTAAGTGTCTTACCCATGTAATAAAAACCAGCACTTGCAAGCTGCTTAGGATGAACCGGAACTCTAGCGGGCCAGTTACTGAATGTTCTGAAACGGGCTGCCTGTGTCTGCATGCTCAGATTGGAAATACTGTATCTTGCAGTGTCTTGAGGCTGACTTTCCAAAAATGAGCATTTGGGGAAATGTCTCAGGTGTTCTGTCATAGCATCATCATTTGGTTCCCAGTTGCTCAATTTTCCACCACAGGAGAAGCAAGCCACTCTGTCTCCAGGTCCTATGTAGTAAAAACCTGCTTTTGCCAGATCTGTTGGTGATGGGCAGTTCAATGGCCACTTCTGGAAAGTAAGTAATCTGGCATTTTCAGTACTCATTAGGCAATAGTTGGGACTTCTCAAGGCAGAAATATCTTGATTTGCTTCAGAGTTTACGGGACTTGAGGGAAAGCTTGAATAAGAGCCACTGAAATAACCAATGTTTTCTGAACTTGGAAGTGATAAATGTGTGGAATTTGTTACTGAAAAAGGCAAATTAAATTGAAAGGCAGCTCCCGAACTATTACCTGAATTTAGTTTCTGAACAAAGCTACAGCTAGGATACAACTTTTTATGCTTCTCAATAGGGTTGTCTCCTTGTTTCCAGTTATCCAGCATCAGGCCACAACAGAAACATTTGACCTTGTCATTCACACCAGTATAATAAAAACCAGCACGAGCAAGACTCCTTTCTGACACAGGAACACCGGTGGGGAAAGTCGAATACGTAGACATTCGGAACAGTTCACATGAAAAGTCATATTTCAATTCAAACATGTTGGCGTTTTTCATAAGATTTGATAAGAATTTGCTGTCTTCTACTATGTTCATAAAGAAATGGATGGGGAAGAAAAGGGACTAGCCTTTCTCTAGGGAGGTAGTTTTGTGCATGACTCTTGATTTTGTTAATTTTAGTACTAGGTGGAACACCTAGAATGGGAAATCTGTTCTTTTTTCTCCTGTCTTCAGGGTTTCAGCACGGCAAGATTAAAGTCCTATACTGATACATCTTAAGGGACAATTGTGTATGAAGAGCACCTTTGTATAATCATACAATGTAAACATGATGCTACACAGTACCTTGTGATGAAATTAAAACCCTTGATAAAAATGTAGAGTGCTTTAGGTCATCAAGATGCCATTTAGTGTCAGGTATTCCACAGCTGGATCAACTTCTCCACTAGAAGGCTTCAGTGACATTCAGCCTGCCTAAAGATAAAATGTCTGACTCAGCTGGCTTGCTTTCACGATGGAAAGTTATGCTCTATACATACTCTGCGGAAAAAATATTCAGACTATGTTTATTTTGCTTTATTTCAATTGTGAAATTTGGTAGCCAGGAAAAAAAAAGTGTTACGAGGACAAGAATACATTACTATAGTTCACTGATTATAAGATGCATGTTTTAATATCCCTGGTATCAAGGGATACATTTAAATATGATATTTAAAAGGGCAATTTAAATATCATATTTAATTAGCAGCATTTTTATTTCTTGGAGGTATATATAATTGATGACATCTTAGATTCAACAAAATATAGTATATCCCAAGCCTTGCTCAAATTAAGTAAATTTTTTCCTATAATCACCTTAATAGAGAGAACAAATCAATCTAAAATTTTCTTCCAGATAGAGCTTAAGTAGTAACAATTGACAGATACATGTTAAGGCCTTGTTTAAGATTTAATAAATAATAATTATTTCCCATAGATAGGAACTGGGTTGCTTTGTAATAATGATACCATCAAATCTTAGCAAATTAGACATTCTATTTTAAATAAATTATCAGAGATGAATGTATTTGCTCAGCAGGTCTTTTAAACTCAGCTTTATGCTGTCGAGAGCCAATATCAAATCTTCTACTCTGGTAGTGGCTTTATTTTTAAAACAGTCAAAAGTCAAGTGTGCCGAGTCTATAGGTTAGCTGGGATAAAGAAATGGTGCAAATGTGGCTTTGGTCAGAAATTATATCACAGATAGCATGACTTGAGCTAGAATTTATCAAGATAAAAAATAACAAATTTATTTTGTCACAATCTACTCTTTTTGAACAAAGACCTCCTAACAATTTAGAATATCTCAATTATGGCTAGCTTTTAGTGAATGGGTTCTGAATCAATAGTATCAGCAATGACCAATCAACAAGTCATCATGGTTTTTCTAGCAGTGACTAATGAGCATGGTTTCCTGGTCCTGCAGATGCTGGGATTTTTCTACCTTCCTTTCTCTCTCTTTCTTTTCTTTTCTTTCTTTCTTCTTTCTTTCTTTCTTTCTTTCTTTCTTTCTTTCTTTCTTTCTTTCTTTCTTTCTTTCTTTCCTTCCTTCCTTCCTTCCTTCCTTCCTTCCTTCCTTCCTTCCTTCTTTCTTTCTTTCTTTCTTTCTTTCTTTCTTTCTTTTTCTTTCTCGATGCTGGGATTTTCTGCTGTACACTTTAAAGCTTTACTTCCAGGTGGCAAAAGAAACATATCTCAAAGGTGAATTATTATGTCTAATTTCAGTTTTCCTTTCACTGGTCAAAAATTTTACACGATTGTTATAAAAAAACTTTTTGGTGTTTATTATTGTCTGTGTGTAAATTTTCTTTCTGAATAAGTTTGTTCCTTCACCAAAATGTAACCATCTAGCCACCATTTTTATTCGTACCATTCTCAGAGATAATAGCCCATTTGAACAAACTAAATTTTAGACTTTTAAAATAGCAATAGTTTTATCATGGTTACATAATTTCTTCACCAATCATCAAGTTCATCTTTCCTACTTTCTCTAAATTTGTTGTACCTTTTAAAAAGTTTTGTTCTTGGCTTTTTTTTTGTCATTGTAGAAGTCAAAGTTCTCGTTTGCATATTTCTGTAATTTAGCAGGAGGTTGGATATAAACTTTTGTTCTAGATAACTGTTATTCATTTTTAAATCTTTAACAAACACAGGTACTTTTTTCTATCCTACACAGCAGCCAGTGGGAGACTGCCCAGCCAATTTTGAATAGTGCTTCAACAATGTGTCCCAAGTACAATCACTTCTCCAGTCAAATTCAAAATCAAACTCAATATTACTTTATAGTTATACCTCATAACTAGATCATATTTTTAAAGGTATAACATTCTTTGGATACTACAAACTCTCTTTAACTACTTAATTTATTTACTCATGCACAAAACTACCTCCCAGAGATTAGACTAAGTCCCTTTAAGGTTTTAGGCCTCCATACTGAGCATTTTTGAATTATAGAAAAAACTGGAAAAACTGTAGAAGTAGAACAGTTCACTTCCTTTGTAAAACCTGTTTTAAAAAAGAGACAGTTTTAAAAGTCAAATAATTCATAGAAAAAAACACAATGATTTTTTAAAAAACATTTTCTCCAAAATGGAGCACTAGTCTTGACTGCCTGTGCTCCGCGAGCAAGGAGCTGTGCCAGGCCTGGCTGAGGCGGAGAAACAACAGGGGAAAGCCCGAAGGCCCAGGCCAGGGCCGGCAGGGGTATTAGGTCTGGCTTGCCCAGAACTGAACCGTGTTCTGCTGTTTTTAAGCTTTTTTATTTTGAAATTAATTTATACTTAGAGAACCTTTACAAAAATAACAGTTCCCACATCCTGTGTACTTAACATCCCCAAAGTTGCCATCTCACATAACCATGGTATAATTAATAAGAACCAGGGAATTAACATTGATACAATGCTTCTAATTAATCTGCATGCCTTCTGTGAATTTCACCAGTTTTCCAACTAAGTACATTTTTGAACCACAGTATTTTTAGAAGTTTTAATTAATTAAAAAGTAAGGGATTTCCCCTAACATTCTAGATTCTACATAATTTCTTTAAAAATCTGGCCACACCTGACCTGTGTTCCTACAGCCACACCAGCCAGCTCTGAGCAGTGACTGTACCTTTTAGGCAGGCACATGCTTTCCGGTTTGGCACTGTACTTTGACTCCCTGGCTCGGAGACTCACTGTCAGCTGCTCCTTGTCACTGAGCTGTCACTGTTGGTTTTCTTGCAGTAGAATTATGAGGAAAGTGAAACTGTTCTAATGCCTGTATCTATCAAAAGTAACAAAAATGAAAGGTAGACCAAGAGGAACATATATTTAGAGAACAATGAGAGCACCACATTTCCTGTGGAAAGGAAGAATATTCCTTCCTACATGTTACATATGTAAATAAAGTGTGTCTTTGTTTAAAAGACACCCACAGTTTTGTTCATTTGTACCACCTGCCTGACCCCTTTGCATTTGAGACTGCAAATCTCTTCCACAGACATTATGTTAAAGAAGCTTTGCCTTGTGTGGAAACAAGGCGTATGTTTGTGGATATTTAGACAATGGTTCTAAAAGAAATATACAGAAATATGCCAAGATGCCAACCCTGGATCAGTTCAAATGCTGTCTTAATCATTTCTGATACCCAGACTTCGGAAAGCTGCTAGGGGAGGTCTGGGACCCTGCACACTGGGACCTGCTCGACTTCAGGCATCGCCTTGGCTGGCCCTTCATCTTCCCTAACAATTCCACTCACTCCTGGTCAGCTCCCTATCCCACTGCCCTACCCAACACCTGTAAACCTTCAGTTCCTTCCTCAAATTGCTCCTCCACTGCTCCCCATCTTGCTTTCAGTAGATGGCTTTGCCTTCTGCTTCTCAAAGAAAAGAAACATCAGTGAGCAGTTATCCTCTGACATTCTCAAATCCATGCCTTTTGCTCACAACTTACTTGCCACCTCAGGTAACACTTGCCCCTTTACAGGTGCCTCCTCTCCCGCTGCATCAGAGATTGTGCCCTTAACCACATCCTCCTCATTTGTTCAACTCCCACTCTCCACTTCTCTTTTCCTTCAATATAACAAGCATGCTTAAGTCTCTCCCAGCTCTCAAATAAAAACAAACAAAAAAATCCTCTTTGAACCCCACTTTCCACTCTAGCAACTGTCCTGTGTCTCACTTTCTTTTCACAGCCAAGTGTTTCTATGGTTAAGATCTCCTGCTACAATTGGCCTTAGCCAGCGCTAATTAAAACTAATCTCAATATTAATAAAACCAAGAGCTTCTTTGTGAAAACCAATGGAATTTTTTGTCTGATACTGGGGTCCATTTCCTCTTAAAAATGCTCTGAGGTCTTGGATTTCTGATACCACTCTATTGGAATTCCTCTTTCCTTGTGCTTCCTTCGAAGTTTGGCTCAAGTCCCCACCCCCTTCTCCTTTTACTCTTATAATTTCCCGTGGGCAACCTCCCTGAGCCCAGGGCTGTTGGGTGTCTCTGCCCTCTTGGGCACTTAGCATATCCACGTCTTTGACACTAGAGGATGTTTGCCTTTTTTTTCCTGCCTCCCCCTAGACTGTGAACTCCTTCAGATCACAACTATGTTTCAACAATGTACCAGCCCTGCCAAACACAATATCCACCCAGCCTGGTATTGTAATGAAGACACTCAGACCTTTTGTTGAAGAAGTAAATGTTAGCAAACTTGACTGAGCTCCCCATGACAATACCCACATCTGCATGGTATTAAGGACATCAGTTTTATATTAATGACCACAAGGTCTGCACAGTGATGGTTCAGTACCGGGCTTTGGAGTCAGACATCTTGGGCTTCCAGTACCACTCAGTCTCTCTGCTCTAGGGTGTGTAACCTTGGGCAAGCAGATTTCCCTGAGCCTGAGTTTCCGCATTGTTAATAGAGCTAACTATGGTAACTGCTTCTTAAGACTGTGAGAACACCTGTAAACCTTTGGAGGGGGTCCTAGCGTATACTAGGTATTAGCAAGACTAATGTTAGCAATAAATAATAGCAAACTAAGTTAATATTATTGTTAGTTACTTTAGCCTCAGACAAATGCCTCCAGCTCTTTACTGGTTAAGAGTACTAAAGAATTCTGGTACTGATCACCAGGAAAACTATCAAAAATTGGCTGGCTATCTTTGTGCCAGCACTTAGGAACATTCCTCCATTTATTCATTAAATATTTTACTGAGTTTTTATCATGCCAAGCTCTGCTTTAGGCCCAATTCTGAAGCTTATTTGGCATCCTCAAAGACCTGGTGATACCTCCTGGCAAATTAAACAAATATCAAAGCTTCCCCAGTCCACTGGAAGTAAAAAAGTAAAATAGAACTGAGCTTCCGGAAGGAAGGCAGACAGAAAATGAGTGTCTGCAAAGACAGCGCGGGGCTGCCTGCACCGCAAGCGCCCTGGAATCTGAGATCCGTGCCCAGCGCCACCCCGCGGGTTGACAGCAAGGGGGAAAGACAGCGCTGGCTCGCGGTCTTTCTCCACTGTCTGGTGCGCTCGAGAGCTGACCTGGAGCGGGCCTCTGGGCCCTGCAACGGTGCTTTCTGACTGTGCCACCCTCCTGACCTTTGTCCTCCGCCGCTGTCCCCTCACGCCTCTGAGCCCACCGTCTCCCACCGGGGCTGGAGGCTGAGGAGGGTTACGCGTGCCCGCGAGCGAGCACCCAGCCTCACAGCAGCCCTGTCACCCACCTGCTGCCCCAAGGCTAATGTGCGCTAGCAGGACCTGCCTGCCAAGTCTTCTCGATGACAGCTGTCGCCCCGGCGTTCCGGCTGGGCTGGTCCGTAAGGGTTAGAGTCTCCCGCTGCCTGTTAATATTTCACCTTGCTCTCCCCTCCCCCACCTACACACCCGGCACACCCGGTGTCCTAAACCCCTCCCAGCGGTTGGTGCTTTCCTCTTAGGACTTAGGGGAACTCCGGCGGTAAAAACCACAGACACTTCCCCTTGATCAGTCACTCGGGGATTTCCATGACCCTAAAAGTGCGATTATTTCTAAACCTAGGTATATCCGCGAGACATTTACTGAAAGGCTAAGCTCTGCTTCACTGTTGGTGGGTCAGAGGAAAGAGCGATAACGTATGCAGGGAAGATGATCACTGGTCATCTTGACTGGAAATGGTCCATCTCCCTTATCTATATATTTTTAAAATTCATGAAGCTTAGTGAAACCTTTCTGATAATTTTTACTTTTTGGTCTAATTGAGAAATTAGACCAAATTAGGACCTTTGGTACTTGAACGTTGTACTTCCCCCACAGAATTTCAATATACATATTCAAAACAGACATCTTTTTTATCACTCCGGCACATATTTCTGAAATAATGTATGTGTAAATTAAAATTTAATTGTTTTTCTGTGATCTAAGCTTCTAAGTGTTAAAGAAAAATTTCTCATTGATTGCATTATCATTTATATTACTTTTGATACTTATTACACAATTGTCAAAATGACATAATTTTTTATAAATGTTGATAATTACTGAAGATAAGTAAAATTCTATTACAAATTTAACCTTAATGCGGTTGCAGGTTATATTTTAACAATTTATTCAAGTGTGTGTTCACAAATATTACCTATTATTGGAATGTGATAGGGTTCACATAGATTCAGTTCCTTTTTCTCATTTCTAAAGATTTTAAGTGTTGAAATTTTTTTACACAAGTAAGTAGATAGACCCAGAAGATATTATTATATCAATCTTCTCACAATTTTTTTGAACCTTTGTTTTATAGCCCAAAAGTCATTTACTAATCTTTAATCCAAAAATGTAATTAGTTATCAGTAGACAGCTCAATTTAGTTTAAATCTGTGACTTGGAAACTACAGACTTTTGCTCTCCATGTTGGGTTGCCAGAGTTAGCAAATTAAAATACAAGGCCCTTAGTTAAATTTAAATTTGAGACAAACAACAAATCATGTAACTCATTATTCATTGAATACATTATTTACTGATTATCTGAAATTCAAATTTAACTGGGTGTCCTATATTTTACCTGGCAACTCTATACCCACATATTAGAGTCAATTCATTTTCTCAACACTAACAATGAATATTTCTAATTGTCCAGGAAAATTTTACACCCATTTTAAAATCCAAGATGGGTGAGACACGAGTCAGTATTCTTTTAAGAGAGAACCATTGTGAAAACCTTGGTGAGAAAACAGAAGAAAGCTGGGAACCATAACTCTTGTTTTCAGGCAGATCAATTTTAGTAAAACCTACTTGGAAGCCTATGTGGAAAAACAACTTGTGAAATACTACATCAGATTGTTAATTCTCTGAAACCTATTTGAATTACCACTTACACATTGCTAAATTTTTTGTAAAGAGTTGGTACGTTCATCCAAGAGGATATTTATCCCAGTTTAAAGGTGATGGCCTAAGAAATACTGGACTAAGACCTCCAAGTTCTTCCAATGAACAATGATTGCTGTAGCCTTGGCTTTTGTAGCTCAGTGGATTGAGTGCAGGCCTGTGAACCAAAGGGTCACTGGTTCAATTCCCAGTCAGGGCATATGCCTGGGTTGCAGGCCAGGTCTCCAGTAGGGGGCATGCTAGAGGCAACCACACATTGATGCTTCTCTCCCTCCCTTTCTCCCTCCCTTCCCCTCTCTAAAAATAAACAAATAAATAAAATATTTAAAAAATAATAATAATGATTGTTGTGATCAGACCTGTCAGGGCTTGGAGTAGATCAATATGTCATCTTTGCAACATTTTACACAACTCTAATGTCTAATTGTTGATTTTTTAAAAGTACAATATTTGTTTACCTGTAACAATTCTAAGTTGCATATGAGCAAGGACTGTATATAGTATTCACAGCAGTACGCTAGTACTAGCAGTGCAGATAGTAGATGCTGAATAAATCATTGTTGATTACAAAAATGGAGTCAATCTATCCACTTGGGACTACTTTATTCTAAAACTGCACCCAAATTTTTAATAGTGTAACATTTCCCCCTCTAATCCTTTGAATATTCATAAATATATTTTCTCTCCAAATACTATTTTAGAGACAGAAATGAGGAAGGAAATGTTTGAGAAAAGTGACAAGGTAGACACATAGGTCCATTGCTACCTCTAGTTCTCCAGTTTTCTTCTACTGTCAGTGTGTAAGCAAGGTATAAGTGTGTGAGAGGATTTTTCACTCCATTCCTGGTTTGGAATTTTGATAATTCTTAGCAGTGGTTCATTGTCAGTATCTTATTATTAAATAATCACCTTTAAAGTATTTTTCCCTTGAGGGTAATCATGCTAAAAAATTCTTTTTCTGGAAGAAATTTCAAATAAAAAATAAGGGGTAACAACTTCCAGCCTAACGCTATTGCACTGTAAATTTTCAACATTTTTAATTAAAGAGTCTATTCAGGAATCTAGAAGTGAAAGTAAAAGTGAAATCTAACAAAGGGAACATGCTGTTCTGGTTCCAAAGTAAATATGAGAGTAAATGCCAGAAATTTCTTAGTCTGTTG
Organism: Anoura caudifer; assembly: GCA_004027475.1. NCBI lineage: Eukaryota > Metazoa > Chordata > Mammalia > Chiroptera > Phyllostomidae > Anoura > Anoura caudifer. The sequence goes on from PVKU01006813.1 coordinate 90,255, forward strand.
ACAACTTTATATCTTGCAAATAAAATACAGCCACATCAACCTTGAACAAGTGCTGTTGAAGATATTTACAAGTAAATATTTTTAATTTAGACAGACCTATTTTTAACTAATGAAGTTTACCCTTGTAAATGGTGGCTTAATTTTTAATTTTTTTAAGTTATTGGTTTAGAGAGAGAAGAACAGAGAGAGAGAGAGAGAGAAACACAGATTTATTGTTTCACTTCTTTATGCATTCATTGGTTGATTCTTGCCTGTGCATTGACCAGGGATCCCACCCACAAATTTGGCATGTTGGGATGACGCTGTCACCAGCTGAGCTACCTGGCCAGGGCAATGGTGGCTTACTTTTCATTTTTGTCCTGATGGTACTTTAGTACCATATAATTTAGATAACTTTGATAACATAATTTAGATAATTTAGTCTAAAGTGCACACAATTTAAGTGAACAGCTCCTAAATTTTAACAAATATATATATACTTAGATGACCACTAACCATACCAGGATCAAGAAAATTTTCCATCACCCAATAAAATTCTTTTATGCCTTTTTCCAGTCAATACCCATCAAATCTACCATCCCCCCATCTCAACCACTATTCTGATATCTATCACCATAGATTTGTCTGTTCTTGAACTTCATATAACTGAGATCATATAATGTGTACTCATAAAGTCTTCTTTCACTAACGTATTTTTATTTTCATCCCATGTGGTGCAGCAATAGTTTGTGCTTTGTTTGCCATGTAGTGTTTCACTGGATGAATTTACCATAATTTGTTTATCCATTCTCCTGTTGACAGATACTTGGGTTTCTTGGTTTGATACCTTATGAAAAGTAAAGCTCTAAACATTTCAGTTCAAGTCTTTTTGTGAATCTATGGATTCATTTCTGTTGCATAAATACCTGGACATGTAACTGCTATTAAATATGTATATATTTATTTTTTATTAGAAACTGCCAAAAACTTTTACAAAGTGTTTATACTGTTTTATACTTCCACCAGCAATATATAAGAATTTTAGTTTTTGGACATTGTTCCTAAGACTTAGTATTGACAACTATTTAAATTTGATCTCTTCTTTTGAGTTTGTAATGATACCTCATTATGTTTTTAATTTTTATTTCCCTAGTGATTAATGATTTTTAATATATTTGTGTATGCCTTTTGATGATTTATATATCATCTTTTGTGAAATGTCTGTTCAAATCTTCTGTCTATTTTTAAACAATTGACTTTTTATTATTGATTTAAGGGAGTTCTTTGTATTCTGGATATGAGTCCTTTGATATATGCCTTGTGAATATTTTCTTCAAGGTGGTGGCTTGACTTTGCCTTTATGAACAGTTTATTTTATTTTTTAAAAGATTTTATTTATTTATTTATAGACAGAGGGGAAGAGTGGGAGAAAGAGAGGGAGAGAAACATCAATGTGTGGTTGCCTCTCGCATGCCCCCCACATGCCCCGCACTGGGGACCTGGCCGGCAACCCAGGCATGTGCCCTGACTGGGAATCAAACTGGTGATCCTTTGGTTTACAGGCCGGCTCTCAATCTACTGAGCCACACCAGCCAGGGTTTGAACAGTTTCTTTTAATGAGTAGAATATTTTAATTCAAATGAAGTCTAATTTAACAATTTTTATGTATAGTGCATTTTATATCCCATTTAAGAAATATTTACCTACTCCAAGATAATATTTTCTTCTATGGTTTCTTTTAGAAACTTTATGACATTAGCTTTTACACTTTAAGACTATGATTTATCTCAAATTAATTTTTGTATACAAGATGAATTGAGGGCCAAGATTTGTTTTATCTTTAAATATTATCCCATCACAATTTATTGAAAAAATTCAATTCCTCATTAAATTGCTTTAGTATCTTTGTCAAAATCAGTTGAACTTGTATCTGGAAGTGTCTTTTTGGACTTTATTCTGTTTTATGAATTTCTTTGTCTGCCTTTATGCCAATGCTATAATGTATTGATCACTGTATCTTTATAGTAAGTATTGATATCAGATAGCATAAGTACTCTAACTTTGTTCTTCTTCAGAATTGTCTTGGCCATTTTAAGACCTTTAAATTTTCATATAACTTTTAGAATTGTTTTGTGAATATCTTTTTTGCTGGGAATTTTGCTAGCATTACATTCCATCTCTAGAGCTACTTCAGAAGTATTGATATTTTATTGTTATTGAGTCTTCTAGCCCATGAGTATGATATATCCCTGTATTTATTGGCTTTCCCTAGTTTTTTTTTGTTTGTTTGTTTTCAGTACAAAAATCTTTCTCATATTTTGTTAAATTTATCCTAAGTATTTCATATTTTTGATGCTATTATAAATACTGATTTTAAATTTTTAATTGTTAATAGTATTTTTAAATTGCACACTGTCATTTGTTTTTAATATGTAGAAATAAAATTGATTTTAGTATAAGGATCTTTTATCCTGCTACCTTGCTAAATTCATTTGCTGTAGTCATTTAGATTCTTCTGGATTTCCTTTAGCAAACTATTATGTCATCTACAGATAAAAAATTATATTTCTTCCTTTCTAATTCTTATTTCTTTTTTTTCTTATTTTGTTGTACAAGTCAATTCAATGGTGGATAGTTTTGATTAGAATCAACTTCCTTGCCTTGTTCGCAATCAGGGAAAAATAAATGTTAACTATGATTTCTCATAAATATTCTTTATCATATTGAGAAAGTCTATTTCTACTTTACTAAGAGGTTTTTTAAAATTATTATTATAAATGGGAGTTGTATTTATAGTGATGATCATGGACTTTTTCTTTTTTATTCTGTTAATAAGAAGAATTACATTAATTTATGAGTATTAAACCCACTTATCATTTCTCAGATAAACTACACTTGGTCATGATGTATTATCCTTATTATATACAGGGTCCAGCAGAAGTAAGGCCTGCTTGAGTGTGGTTGGTAGGGTAATAATATGGGTGTAATAATTTATAGTTTTAATTTGAACTTTTCACCTAAAATGTCAAATGATGTGCTTGAGTGTGATATTGTTATGTTACAGAATTACATGCTTATGATTTTTTAATAAAAGATTTCGTAATAAAAAAAGGAGGCATTATTTGTGCTGGACCCATATTGCTGGATTTAATTTTTTTAGAACTTTTTAAAAAATATATATTTATTGATTATGCTATTACAGTTGTCCCATTTTCCCCCTTTTATTCCCCTCCACCCTGCATACCCTCTTCCACCCACATTCTCCCACTTTAGTTCATGTCCGTGGATCATACATATAAGCTCTTTGGCTTCTACATTTCCTATACTATTCTTAACTCCCCCCTGTCTATTTTCTACCTACCATTTATGCTACTTATTCTCTGTATCTTTTCCCACCTCTCTCCCCCTCCCAGTCCCCTGTCGATAACCCTCCATGTGATCTCTATTTCTGTGGTTCTGTTCCTGTTCTAGGTATTTGCTTAGTTTGCTTCTGTTTTTGTTTCAAGTGTGGTTGTTAATAACTGTGAGTTTGCTGTCATTTTACTGTTCATATTTTTTATCTTCTTTTTCATAGATAAATCCCTTTAACATTTCATATAATAAGGGCTTGGTGATGATGAACTCCTTTACCTTGACCTTATCTGGGAAGCACTCTATCTGCCCTTCCATTCTAAATGACAGCTTTGCTGGGCACAGTAATCTTGGATGTAGGTCCTTGCCTTTCATGACTTGGAATACTTCTTTCCAGCCCCTTCTTGCCTGTAAGGTCCCTTTGGAGAAATCAGCTGACAGTCTGATGGGAACTCCTTTGTAGGTAACAGTCTCCTTTTCTCTTGCTGCTTTTAAGATTCTCCCCTTTATTTTAATCTTGGGTAATGTACTTATGATGTGCCTTGGTGTGTTCCTCCTTGGGTCCAACTTCTTTGGGACTCTCTGAGCTTCCTGGACTTCCTGGAAGTCTATTTCCTTTGCCAGATTGGGGAAGTTCTCCTTTATTATTTGTTCAAATAAGTTTTCCACTTGTTGCTCTTCCTCTTCCCCTTCTGGTACTATTATAATTCAGATGTTGGAATATTTAAAGATGTCCTGGAGATTCCTAAGCCTCTCCTCATTTTTTTGAATTTTCATTTCTTTATTCTTTTCTGGTTGAATGTTTCTTCCTTCTGGTCCACACCATTGATTTGAGTCCCAGTTTCCTTCCCATCACTATTGATTCCCTATACATTTTCCTTTATTTCACTTAGCATAGCCTTCATTTTTTCATCTAATTTGTGACCAAATTCAACCAATTCTATGAGCATCCTGATTACCAGTGTTTTAAACTCTGCATGTGATAGGTTGGCTATCTCTTCGTCGCTTAGTTGTATTTTTTCTGGAGCTTTGGTCTGTTCTTTCGCTTGGGTCAATTTTTTTTTTCTCTCAGCATGCCAGTTATGTAGTAAGGGGCAGAGCATTAGGTGTTCACCAGGGTGGGGCAGCTCACGTCGCTGTGTTGTGGTGCTATATGTGGGGGAGGGGTCGGAGAGGGAACAGAGCTGCTTGCTGCACTCTCTGCCAGATTTCAGTCACTTCCCCCACTACCCAAAAGCAAAGTGGGCCCTTCTGGTGGTTATTCCTGGGTAGGTGGGTTTGTGTACATTCTAGGACCCTGTGGGTCTCTCCATCATACTCTCCTGTGAGGCTGGGAGTTTCTCCCATTGCCGCCTCAACCCCACAGGTGTTTTCAGTTAGAGGTTTGCGGTTTTATTTCCCCACACTGGGACCCTGGGTTGCTCAGTCTGTTTCGCTCCCCAATTGTTCTTCCCAGTTTATCTGCACACAAATGTGGGATCGCCCAGTCCACCAGCCATCTCGCTTGGTCCTCCAGCCACTGCCTTGCCTCGAATCCTCTTTGCCCGGCTGCCTGACTCCACCCCTCCTACTAGTCTGGGTGAATGTTTCTTCTTACCTCCTTGGTTGTCAGACTTCCCTACAGTTCAATTTTCTGTCAGTTCTGCATGTTTTTTGTTTTTAAATTGTTGTTGTCCTTTTTTTGGTTGTTTGAGGAGGCACAGTGTGTCTTCCTACACTTCCATCTTGGCTGGAAGTCATTTTTTTTTTCTAATTTTGTTTAGAACTTTTGAATTGAGGGTGGAAAAGGGGAGCAATAAGGGTCCACCCCATTCAACTTATGGGCCCATCCAACCAACCCTCCCACCCTGTTGACAGTGACTTTTCCATATGAAGGGCTGGGCTAGGTGCAAGCTTCAAACCTTCCTAAATCTGCTCAGACAAGCAACAGCTGAGTCCAGTCCCCGTACCTCTTGCTGAGTGTTCCTAGGCCTGGCACTAGCAGCAGAAATCTGCAGATAGTTTTATAGCTTACACCAAAGGGCCCCAGACAGAACGCAGGCAGAAGCTGACCTTGGCCTGTGCCACCTGGGAACCCCCAGAGCATGCACACCCAGTGGACAGCTACAGACCATGTTGGAGCACAACCCAACCACCTCCACAAGCCCTGGAGGAAGGTGGTTGCTGGCCAGGGGTCACAACCAGTCCTACCAGCTACCTGGACTGGGTAAACCCTCTCATTGACCTGCTGACAGCAATCAAGACTCATCTACAAAAGAAGGGAGTAGTCAGCCCACATGGAGGGAGTACCTCAAGTACATGGCTTGGGAGATAGAAGAGGCTGTGCCACTGAACCCTACAGGATACCTGCTATATTAGGTATATCTAATATAGGTAGGTATATACTACCAAGAGCCAGAGTCAAAGCAGCTCTACCTAATACATAGAAACAAACACAGGGAGGCTGCCAAAATGAGGAGACAAAGCAATGTGGCCCAAATGAAAGAACAGATCAGAACTCCAGGAAAAGAACTAAATAAAATGGAGATAAGCAACCTATCAGATGCAGTGTTCTAAACACTGTTCATAACAATGCTCAAGGAACTCAGTGGGTAGTTCAACAGCTTAAAAAAGACCCAGGCGGAAGTGAAGGATATGCTAACTGAAATAAAGAACAAATCTGTAAATAAAGAAAAATTTACAGGGAATCAACAGTAGAGAGGATGAAGCCAAGGCTTATGTTCCAATGATTTGGAACATAAGGAAGAAAAATGCATGCAATCATTACAGCAAAAAGAAAAAAATCACGTATAGTTTAAGCAGCCTCTGGGACAAACTTCAAACATTCCAGCATTCACATATTAGTGGTGCCAGAAAGAGAATAGAAAGAGCAAGGGATTGGAAACCTATTTGAAAAAATAATAAAAGAAAACTTCCTTAATTTGGCAAAGGAAATAGACATATAAGTCTAGGAAGCACAGAGAGTCCCAAACAAGACAGATGCAAAGAGGACCACACCAAAGCTCATCATAATTAAAATGCCAAAGGTTAAAAATGAAGAGAGAATCTAAAAAGCAATAATAAAAAAAAAAAAGCAGAGAGTTACCTACAGGGGAGTTCCCATAAGACTATCAGCTGATTTCTCAAAAGAAACTTTGCAGGCAAGAAGGGACTGGCAAGAAGTATTCAAAGTGATGAAAAGCAAGAACCTACAACCAAGATTACTCTATCCAGCAAAAGTATCATTTACAATGGAAAGGCAGATAAAGTGCTTCCCAGACAAATTAAAAGTAAAGGAGTTCATCATCACCAAGCCCTTATTATATGAAATGTTAAAGGGTCTTAAGAAAAAGAAGACCAAAACTATGAACAGTAAAATGACAACAAACTCACAAACAACTATCAACAACCAAATCTAAAAAAAAAAAACCCTAAGGAAACAACTAGAATAGGAACAGAATCACAGAAATGGGGATCACATAGAGGGTTATTAACAGGGAGGTGGAAGGGGGATAAAGGGGGAAAAGTACAGGGATGAAGAAGCATAATTGTAGATACAAAATAGACAGGGGGAGGGTAAGAATGGTATAAGAAATGCAGAAGCCAAAGAACTTATA